>JAVXUP010002223.1:0-149351 GCA_033070095.1 Escallonia herrerae | reverse complement strand
CAAACGGCTCTCTTGCCCCAAATGCAAGGTTTACATCTCATGTAAACTTTTAGTGCCTACCATCATTTTTTACACCCCTTTTAAGCAGATGAGGTCATTGTTATGTTAAAAAGGAAAACGAAAAAAAAAAAAAACCTTTTCGATAGTATTTCGATCTCCAAAGTCCGCTAAAGAAGTATATATGGTACCCTTACCAGCTTTTCCATTTTCGATTGCTCTCAAGCCATCACTTCGTAGATGAACATAACTTGAACCCTCTCTTGAGACTCATTCACTAAGAAAGCGGAATCTTGAGTGCACCTCACTCGACAATTCTATTGTTTCTTTATTGGAAAGGTTCCACCAAATTTTGCTGACATTTGATACGGATATTTAAATAAGGTGAGAAAAAGGAGCATTAAAGTTTAGGACTATAAAATAAATATAATAATGCTTTACAGATTATCGAACATGGTGTCCAAAAAATGTTTCAGTCTAAAAAAGTAGAAACACATAAATTCCCAAAATTCACTAAAAAAAATCTAAAATTAGATCAAATTGACAAAAAGGATAGCTAAGCATATCCATGACATACAAGCTAGACCCATCCAAAGAGAACTTTGGTGGGAGGTGACACCTTACCGTTTAAAAAGAAAAAAAGTTATAACATGCAATGAGATCGACTAGATTCTACTAAGAAATTGAACCTATGTTAGACCTAAATATATGCGGTTAGTAATCACTCACTAAATCCTAGGGATCGGACAAAGTCAAACCCAACAAAAGCTACAATCTCATTCTCTTGATAACCGTTCTTGTTAAAGAAAATGATCACCGCGTCAACTTTAGCAAATAAAGCCGCTTTTCTAGCTATAATCTTTATAAATAAGCAATGATTAAAAAAAGCTTATAAATTTATTCGAGATAACCAACGAGTTACTGTTTTCTCCGGTTTGGAATTTTGCGCCACTCACGCGCTGCACAAAATAATTGGAGGAAAGATTGAATTAGAAAGAATAATAAAATCAGTTTAGGCTCGACAGATTTCGAGCCGGGAGGCTCGGAACTAGGCTCGGCGAATACATGGCTCTACAAAGAAGGAAGAAAGAGTGTTCAAAGTACTCGCTGTTAGTAGTATAAAGCACACACAGAGTGTAGAGAGAGAGAGAAAAGCGGACATGGCGGATGGTCTTATAGAAGCAGCAGCAGCAGTAGTGTATTAGGGAGAAAGAAAGATAGAAAGAGAAGAAAGAAACTTATTGCTCACTTTTCTTTCCAACATTTTTCTCATATTCTCTGCATCCATAGTCGCCTTTCCTTATCAAGCTTCTCTTTTGTGCTGCCTATCTTGTCCTCCAAACCCTAGGTTCTTGCTCCAAAAGAACCTGAATTGATCCTATTTATACGTTCTTTCCTCTTGTAATTTGTTAGGGGTTTTGTTTTTTTTCCAAGAAAGTGAACAGTTTGATGGTTGGGAGTTTGAATTTGTAATTTCGGAAATCGCTGGCAATGGCGGGCGAAGGTGGGTTGCCGTTCTCAGTGGCGTCCGTGGTGGAGGGTGTGCTCCAACAGCACGGCACGCGATCGCGAGATCTCGATTTGGACTCTCGGAGGGCTGAGGAAGCCGGTAATTTCTCGTTCTTTTGGGGAATTCTTTGGCATTTTCTTAGTTTTTGACTGATCATTTAATGTGGCAATTCAAGATTTCTTGTACACTCGGAGATTCTTAATGCAATGCCACATTCCGATGAATTTGCAATTATAATTATGGAAATAGAATCTTGTTTAGGTGAAACGATTTTGGTTTTTGTTTTGAAAACCAAACAGGATCAAAGCTAGAAAAATTTTGTTTCAATTTGCACACTGCCGAAAGTGTGATCTGTCTAATTTCGATAAGTTGTTCCAGTGGCAGCACATTGAAAAGATATTTAGCGATGAGAGTCATTCTAATTTTTTTCCTTTTTCTTTCCATTTAATCTATATATTTGTATGCGTGTTTTCTGGGAGGGTGGGGGAGATCTAATCTTTCAGTGGGAAAATTTGTGCTACTGAATTACTAGCCAACCGAAAATAAAGTAAGCATTGTTGGGTAATGGTCAAATCCTTTTATTCACAGCAATGCGAAGGTATGAGGCTGCTGCATGGCTGAGAAAGATGATTGGAGTTGTTGGAGCTAAAGATTTGCCTGCAGAGCCTTCCGAAGAAGAATTCAGGCTTGGTTTAAGAAGTGGGCTGATTCTTTGCAATGTGCTTAATAAGCTACATCCTGGAGCTGTGCCAAAGGTCAACTCAATCTATCACAATCTTCTTTCTTTTTTGATTTGCAAACCACTTTGCTTACGTACGCTCAGTTATTGTCATATCATCCTTTTAACCTTTGAGATATAAACTGCAAAATCAATTTCAGGTGGTTGAAAGTCCCTGTGATTCTGTTCCTATACCTGATGGAGCAGCTTTATCCGCGTATCAGTACTTTGAGAATGTGAGGAACTTCCTTGTAGCTGTGCAAGAGATGAATATTCCTACCTTTGAGGCATCTGACTTGGAGCAGGTATGTGTCCTAGTTTCAGAAGTCAATAGGCCAAAGAGCTTGCTCTTTTGATTATCGATTATCTGGGAATTGGTGCGACCATTGCAGTCAAGAGTGGAACATACAATAGGTAACAATGTAACATGGTTAAATAAATTTCAGGGAGGGAAATCTGCAAGGATCGTAAACTGTGTGTTGGCGCTCAAATCATATGGCGACTGGAAGCAGACAGGTGCCAATGGAGTCTGGAAATTTGGTGGAAATTTAAAACCCACCACGTCCGGAAAGCAGTTTTCCCGAAAAAATTCAGAGCCATTTACGAGTTCCTTGTCAAAGAATCTGTCGGCAAATGAAAAATCCTTGATTGATGAATCTAGTAAAATGGTAAGCAAGCCAGATGACTGAATTTTGTGCATGTAGCTGGTCTAAATTTTTTTTCTTTTCCCCGAAAGCAAACTGAAATTAGTACCTCGTGTTCTTTTATGCAGCCCCGTTCTTCTTTGAGCATGCTTGTTCGCGCGGTGTTATTAGATAAGAAGCCTGAAGAAGTTCCTAATGTAAGTGTACCGTGGCATACTCATAATCTTTTAAAGTTGTTGCATATGATATTATTCATGCTTGCTGGTGTAGGAAGCCTTAAATCAGTGTATGTGAGCTCCAACTAGGAACAATAGTCTACCAATTGACTTCACTATTGGGTACTAATACCCCCAGTTAATCGGTCATTCCTCCAGAATTGATCTGCTGAACTTCTCATAAATAACATGGCTCCTAAGTCATTTTGTTTTGAAGTTTTATTCCTTTTTGGAGCTTTGTCATGCGAAAGCTATCACCGCTTGTTTTTAATCTTTGGATAATATCTATTTGTAACAGCTTGTAGAATCCGTGCTAAGTAAGGTTGTGGAGGAGTTTGAGCATCGCATTGCAAGTCAAGTCGAATTGGTACCCCTGTTGCCTTTACTCATTCATGTTACCATATTTGTCCTTTCACTAAACATCAAGTGCAAATGAGCTTATTCCTACCTCTCGATATCTTTGCATCTCTTTTGGAGTAACCTACACGTGAAAATCATTTGAAGCATGGTTACTTGGAATTTGCACACTTACTTTTTAGTTTATTTTTCAATGTCTTACAGAAGAAAACAGCTCCAAAAGATTTGGCTGCTTCTCAGGGGAACAAGGCTCTTTCGAGACATATTCCTTGTGATGTAAAGGTAGTTTCATTGTCATTATTTGCAAAATGTTCTGAACAGCTTATCTATAACCTGTAAAAGAACAGTTGCTTAGATGCATAGATGATCATGCTGCTCTTTGCTCTATCTTCTCTCAAAATCAAGATCAAAGACAGCAATGTCACATTGTCGAAGAAGGAGCACCGCATACTTAACAACTACGAATGTGATGAGGAGTTAAAAAGAAGATCTCTGAAACATCAAATGATCTTTGATGACCAGCAAAGAGATATTAAAGTATGTTCTAGCTTTCGCGTTTTCTTCTCGACTTTGTAGCTTGCTAGTTTGAAAGTGAGTGCATTTGATGGATATTCGCTCTTGTATAGGAGCTGAAGCAAACTCTTTCTACCACAAAGGCTGGTATGCAGTTCATGCAAATGAAAGTCCACGACGAGTTCCACAATCTTGGTAGGAAGTTTCTTTCTTTTCTTTGGCCTGGGGAAAGCATGGGAGGTAGGTAAAGATGGATTTTGATCTCATACTGATAATGCTGTGTTTCAAGGCCTACACATTCGTGGCCTAGCTCATGCTGCTTCTGGATACCATAAAGTTCTTGAGGAAAACCGCAAGCTTTACAATCAAGTCCAGGACCTTAAGGGTGACATTTTTGATCTACTGAAAGCTTAGTTATGCTGCTCATCGAGACGCCTTATATGAACTAAATTGTTACTATGCTTTGCTCACTTAGGAAATATTAGGGTTTACTGTCGAGTGAGACCTTTCTTACCCGGACAATCAAACTTCATGAGCACTGTGGACTATGTAGAAGAAGGAATTATCACTATCAATACCCCATCGAAGTATGGAAAAGGACAGAGATCTTTCAACTTCAACAAAGTATTTGGGCCCTCTGCATCCCAAGGTTGGTAATGTTATCATTTTACGCGTTCAATAAGTTTTATAGTTTTAGCTCTATGCATTTATGGACTTTGTGCACATCTACATTTCTTGAAAATTTTATAATCTATGCTCATCATCTTATGCAGGAGAGGTGTTTTCAGATACGCGGCCACTGATTAGGTCTGTTCTTGATGGTTACAATGTTTGTATCTTTGCATACGGCCAAACTGGATCCGGAAAAACTTACACAATGGTATTATGTACTGAAACTCTAAACAGTTTATATGAGACAGTGACAATGCAAATTCATTGCATGTTTTAATATCTACTTGACGAAGAACGCTAATGTTCTTTTCTTGTTTTCGTATCCAGACTGGACCTAAGGATCTTACAGAGAATAGTAAAGGTGTGAATTACAGGGCGTTAGGCGATTTGTTTCTTCTCGCAGAGCAGAGACAGGACACTTTCTGTTATGATGTTTCTGTTCAGATGATTGAGATCTATAACGAGCAAGTTAGGGATCTCCTCGTTACCGACGGTCTTAACAAAAGATATCCATTATTTATTTTGTTTGTCTTTGCTGCATACATTGTTATAATAGGTCAAATAGGCATCAACTGCTGCCTCACATGATAATGCAAACACTGAGTGAGATATTTTGACTTCTTGTTCAGAATTATATTTTCAACATCAAAACTCCAGATTCATGCTAAACTTGCCAGCTTCCACATATTGGGTTGCCTTGACCTCTAAATACATTAGAAATTCGCAATAGTTCTCAAACAGGACTCAATGTACCTGATGCAAGCCTTGTCCGTGTGGCAACCACATCTGATGTCATTGATCTGATGAACCTAGGGCAAAGAAATCGTGCTGTTGGTGCAACAGCCCTGAATGATCGTAGTAGTCGCTCTCATAGGTATGAATGGTACTCCATTATGCATGGTTATGAACAATCTCTTCTGGTAGTCCTCATATTTTTCTACAATGATCTGCAGTTGCTTGACTGTACACGTCCAAGGAAGAGATTTAACATCTGGAGCTGTTCTTCGCGGCTGCATGCATTTGGTAGATCTAGCTGGAAGTGAAAGGGTAGATAAATCTGAAGTGACAGGAGATAGGCTAAAAGAAGCACAGCATATCAACAAGTCTCTTTCTGCCTTAGGCGACGTGATAGCTTCTCTTGCTCAAAAGAATTCACACGTGCCCTACAGAAACAGCAAACTCACACAACTACTGCAAGACTCACTTGGTACAAACATGTATTCTAAGATGGAGAAATTACAAGATTCCCGCCCCTTTTTTGTCCTCTCCAATCTTTAAATTGTGGATTTTGGTATTTTAGGTGGGCAGGCCAAGACACTGATGTTCGTCCATATAAGCCCCGAGCTGGATGCTGTTGGAGAAACGATTAGCACACTAAAATTTGCAGAGAGGGTAGCCACTGTTGAACTCGGTGCTGCGCGAGTAAATAAAGATAGTTCAGATGTTAAAGACCTCAGAGAACAGGTTCTGACATTCTCGTTGTAATACATTTACAGCCTGTATTATAGCTTAACCAATTTATTGTTGTCGTCAAGGCAAGATACATTTAAAGTAAATATTGCATTCTTGTGCCAGCTTGCCAGTCTTAAGGCAGCCTTGGCGAGGAAAGAAGGCGAAGTGGAGCCCATGCAACGTACACTATCTGGCAGCTCTCGTGGCATGCTGTCATCACCTTTTCAATCTAATTGCCAGGGAAGCGATATTTCAGCTGATCGACCCAGCCGCAGGAAGCCAATGGGGGATGTAGGTAACATAGAGGTAAATGCTCTCCGATCATACAGTTTTCTTCCAAACCATCATACTGGGAACTGTTTACCTTGACCTCTTGAGGGCAGCTTGATTTTGTTGTCTTACCTATTCAACTTTTAATGCTTTTGTCCAAAAATACACCTTATAGTTTGTTTGTCTATGTTATTCAGTTGAAATACCTTTTTGTTTCAAGGAACACACGTATTATATGGATCTTAGAACTGTAATCAAACTTATACCCTGTAAGTCATCGCGTCTGCATGCAGATGTCATTTGTTACTTGCACTATTTTAAATACATGAACTAGACGTGTCTGACTCTGTCATGTGAAACGCCTGTTATGCAAACATTTGGGGTGTCAACCTGTACGGTTGTCCTTACTTATGATCTAGCATCGAGTAAAAGATCGTGAGTGGGTGTAGGCAAAATATTTTGCATATTTTTGTACATGTATAATCTTCACAATATTAATTTATAACATTACTCATGCACTATGTTACATGGATCCGTATGCGGAGTTTGCTTACTGCACCTGAACATTACATCCATAGAATTTCAAATGTGACAGATGTAAGCCAACGTTAAAGAGTCATGGGTACTTTCATCATTTGTAGCAATCACCATAAACACTGAGAATAAGATGTCAATTAGTCTCATATATGCCAAAATGCTGGTAACGTTCGATCTCTTAGTCGCACCACCCCTTTCCCCCTCTCCCCAAAATAGTTCAATCAGAAGCAAAGAGAAGTCCCTCCTTCAAATTGGTCATTCATAAGATCTGTGTGTCGTCACAAACCAAGGATTTCCAGATGGTAATTGTTGAACAGTATTTTCTAGTGAAAGACTTTCTTTTGAAGTATGAACATTTAGATTAATGGTCTCTACCTGAAGAAATACCTGTTAGAGTTAACAACTATTTGTGCTTTACCATTTTGGAGCGTCGACCTATGCAGTTATATTTACCAATGATCTAGATGCTGATATGTTTGATCTTTCTCTACATGGGAACTGACTTAGTTGCAATCACTTTGATCTTTGTTAGTCTGAACGCTTGAACTGGAATTTTGATTTAAAGGTCCATAACAACTCTGCAACAAGGCAAAAGAGGCAAAGCTTTGATCTCGACGAGCTATTAGGAAATTCACCTCCCTGGCCTCCGGTCAGCAGTCCTAGTCAAAATCTAGGGGAGGACGATAGAGAAATAGGCTCAGGCGAGTGGGTAGATAAGGTCATGGTGAATAAGCAAGATGCTTTACGTGGGATTCAAAGCCCCTTGGGTTTTTGGGAAGCAGACAATGGCCATATCCCTGATTCCTTTTACCAGAAGTATCTATCAGACTCTTCCAAAACATACACAGAACAATCGTATAACATAATCCCGGCCAGCAACCAGTTTGACCTTGCTACTACTGATGATTTAGATGAGCTTGATGCTGCCACCAGCGATTCATCTGAGCCAGATTTGCTTTGGCAATTCAACCATTCCAAGCTTTCCGACTTGGCCAATGGGATCATGCCAAAAGCCCAGCAAGCTATCAAGCAGACAAAAAGCCCAGAACCAAGGTATCTCTAGTGAATTTTTTTGCTCTATATTTGCTCCATTTTGAAGTTTGTTTACGCAAAAAATCACACCTTGACATGTTTCTAATGGACTTCTTTGCGTATTGCAGCCGGAGTAGAATTCCTAGACTAGGCGCGACACAGTCAAGGAAGACGACGAATGGGACTGGCCAACCTCTTCAACGAGGCGGGAGACAGGCGTTGCCCGCTGAAGTCAAACGGAAACCTGGGAACAGAAAGTAGGGAAGTCGTGAGGGACCAATACCATCATAAAGGTGCTCAAATTTTTTTTATTCTTTAAAACTGGAGAGTGAGAGTATGATTCTTTTTTCATTTTTAACACACAGCTTTCCCTTTTTCTTTCTAGCAACACTCCAGTTGCTTGTATCTATACGCATTATTGAGTTCTAAAATCGTGTTCCGCAATTCTGTATCCCATGTCTGGATTTAGTTGCTGACCCTGTATTCCATCGGTACGAGTAAAGTAGCTTATTACGATTTCATGAATAGACCACTGTGATGGGCTGATAACAAGTTCGGAATTCAATGGCAATAGGGTTTAGTTCTGGCAATTTCTGACGAATCAGCGTCTGAACACTAGCTTCTTGGTTTCTTTTTACTTTCTTTCCTCATAACTACATAAAGTGGCACGCTTCCAATTGTTCTCCTCAACGAGTAAACGTGGTAATAAAATGTTATTCCATCTGATCTGCCGCTGCTTCCAGATTTTGCCTAACCTCCTTTATTATTTTGGCTGGAAAAATGATGTTATTCAACTTGCTTCTCAATCAGCTACGGCAGGAAATATTTGTCTTGTGACAAGTTAATTTAATTCATGCACAAACTCAATTCATTTGGCCTATATGGTTTTTTTTTTCTTTTTCCATTCCCAACTTCGCCCAAGTACATCTTTATGGTCTTTTCCCCTCCTTTCTTTCCCGCACGTTCCCACCGAAGGCAAGAAAATAGTTTTTTCAACATATTTGATATGTTAAAAAAAAAAGAAGGTCGTGATGCATATTGCCATCCCTAACATTGCCTACCAATTTTTTGTGGCTAATAAGAAGTGATGCGTTGAAGATACAAACTAAATGGGAAGAATGATAGTTCGAAAGTTTAACGATACCCAAGCATTATCGGACGTTGTTTAAGCATTTGAATACATAATGAGTCGATCAATTAGATCAAGTGTGAAATGTCGAGTTTTTATCCTAATTAATACATATTTAAAACTTAATTACCAATATACTCCGTTTTGAAACTTATTTACCCACATACTACACTTTTAGAAATCGTTGTTTGAAAACTACGATTTTTAAAGTAGAAATCGCTATTTCAAACATCGATTTTTTTCTCTATTTCCTGCTGTAAAGTAGAAATTGCAGTTTAAAACTTGAAATCGTTGTTTCAAACAGCGATTTCTACATTGAAATCGTGGTTTCAAACAACATTTTTCAAAAGTGTAGTATGCAGGTTTAAATTGGTATTAAAAATATATTAATTAAGTTTTAAAAATGTATTAATTAAAAAAAAACTCGCGAAAATGTCTGCCTTTATGTATTCAACTCACCCTGAAACAATCATTATATAAACTAAACTTTTCAATACTGCCCATCTGACTTTTTATTAAGAAGTGTTCTCAACCTATTCTGGTCGTACCCAAGGGCCCAATAAGGGTCCCATTTCACGCGAACACGTCAACGGATTCAACAGTCAATTCTTCAACGCTTCGAACCGGTCAAAGTGCGGGAGCCCTAGTCACGTGCATTCTTTGCTTCACATGCCTCAGGTTCTACTTAGTCACCACTTATTTTACATCAACGTCACTCACGGTAGCACGTTCGTCACACCAAAACCACCCGAGAACTTCTTCACCAAAAACATCGACTGACGGCGCAACCGGGGCAATGGGGTCAAGGGGCAAAGGCCTTGGCCAACCCCATGGGGTCGGCCTCGGCCTCACCCAAGGCCATGGGGTCGGCCTCGGCCTCCCATGGGAGGTTGGCTTTGGCCTCCCCCCCCCCCCCCCCCGGTTCTTCACTTTTCGCACAAGGTCCTTTTTCGCACTTTGTTCACTTCATACACTTCGTATGTGACTTAGGCACCTTGCTCGTAACATGGGTATGATTCACGTCAACATGATCGTCGCAACGCAACTTTTGGATTCGTCATCGCTCATCAAAGCACCTACCGTCGGCGCGCCCAAAGTTCACCCAAAGGGGGAGTGGCCTTGGCCTCCCTTCATGGGAGTTGGCCATTGGCCTTGGCCACCCCTTAGGGTCGACCTCGGCCTCACCAAGGGGTCGGCCTCGACCTCCCCAGGGGTGGTAGCCTTGGCCTTCCCCCAATCTTTGGCCTATGGCCTCCCCTCCCGTGCGCACTTGTTTTCTCAAGTCTTCACACTTCCGCGATGTTTACGGACGTCCGTACATCAACCTCGCGACGTCCGTCCTCCATCAACCTCGCGACGTCCGTCGTGCATGAACCTCGCGACGTCTGTCGTCCTTCAACCTGGCGACGTCCGTCGTGCATGAACCTCGCGACGTCCGTCGTCCATCAACCTGGCGACGTCCGTCGTGCATGAACCTCGCGACGTCCGTCGTCCATCAACCTGGCGACGTCCGTCGTGCATGAACCTCGCGACGTCCGTCGTGCATGAACCTCGCGACGTCCGTCGTCCATCAACCTTGCGACGTCCGTCGTGCATGAACCTCGCGACGTCCGTCGTCCATCAACCTGGCGACGTCCGTCGTGCATGAACCTCGCGAAGTCCGTCGTGCATGAACCTCGCGACGTCCGTCGTCCATCAACCTTGCGACGTCCGTCGTGCATGAACCTCGCGACGTCCGTCGTCCATCAACCTTGCGACGTCCGTCGTGCATGAACCTCGCGACGTCCGTCGTCCATCAACCTTGCGACGTCCGTCGTGCATGAACCTCGCGACGTCCGTCGTCCATCAACCTTGCGACGTCCGTCGTGCATGAACCTCGCGACGTCCGTCGTCCATCAACCTTGCGACGTCCGTCGTGCATGAACCTCGCGACGTCCGTCGTCCATCAACCTTGCGACGTCCGTCGTGCATGAACCTCGCGACGTCCGTCGTCCATCAACCTTGCGACGTCCGTCGTGCATGAACCTCGCGACGTCCGTCGTCCATCAACCTTGCGACGTCCGTCGTGCATGAACCTCGCGACGTCCGTCGTCCATCAACCTTGCGACGTCCGTCGTGCATGAACCTCGCGACGTCCGTCATCCATCAACCTTGCGACGTCCGTTGTGCATCAACCTCGCGACGTCCGTCGCCCATCAACCTAGCGACGTCCGTCGTGCGTCGACGTCCGTCGTCCATCAACCTCGCGATGTCCGTCGTGCATCAACCTTGTGGCAACCATCGTCCATCAATCTCACGACGTCCGTCGTGCGTCGACCTCACGACGTCCGTCGTGCGTCGACCTCGCGACGTCCGTAGCGCACCAACCTCGCGACGTCCGTCGCGCACCATCTTCGTGACGTCCGTCGTGAATAAACCTCGCGACGTCCGTCGTCCATCAACCTCGCGACGTCCGTCGTGCATTACTTTACGGACGTTCGTCCATCAACCTCCCGACGTCCGTCGTGCATCAACCTCGCGACGTCCGTCGTACGACGACCGCATACCATCATTTCCAACTTTGTCATTACTATATATTGCATTCATCATCTTGTTATGACAGGTACACTCAGCTCAAATCCCATCTTCGGGACACCCGACGCGTGCCCGTGCACCGTCTCCGCGACCTTCGTCGCCGCGCCCATGCGCCATTCTCATGATGTGTGCCTCGGCACCAAGTATATGCTTCGCGACCTTCGTCGCCACGCCCGTGCTCCATCTTCATGATACGTGCCCCCCGCACTAAGTATAGCTCCGTGACGTTCGTCGCCTCGCCCGTGAGCCAAGATACGTGCCCCCGGCACATTCGTCGCCGCGCCCATGCGCCATTCTTATGACGTGTGCCTCGACACCAAGTATATGCTTCGCGACCTTCGTCGCCGCGCCCATGCGCCATTCTCATGATGTGTGCCTCGGCACCAAGTATATGCTTTGCGACCTTCGTCGCCGCGCCCATGCGCCATTCTCATGATGTGTGCCTCGGCACCAAGTCTATGCTTCGCGACCTTCGTCGCCGCGCCCGTGCGCCATCTTCATGATACGTGCCCCCGGCACTAAGTATAGCTCCGCGACGTTCGTCGCCTCGTCCGTGCGCTAAGATACGTGCCCCCGGCACTAAGTATATGCTTCGCAACCTTCGTCGCCGCGCCCGTGCGCCATCTTCATGATACGTGCCCCCGGCACTAAGTATGCTTCGCGACATTCGTCGCCGCGCCCATGCGCCATTCTTATGACGTGTGCCTCGGCACCAAGTATATGCTTCACGACCTTCGTCGCCGCGCCCATGCGCCATCTTCATGATGTGTGCCCCGGCACCAAGTATATGCTTCGCGACCTTCGTCGCCGCGCCCGTGCGCCATCTTCATGATGCGTGCCCACGGCACCAACTATAGCTCCGCGACGTTCGTCGCCGCGCTCATACGCCATTTTCATGATACGTGTCACTGGCACCAAGTGTATGCTCCGCGACGTTCGTCACCGCGCCCGTACGCCATCTTCATGATACGTGCCCCCGGCACCAAGTATAGCTCCGCGACGTTCGTCGCCGCACCCGTGTGCCATTCTCATCATGCGTGCCCCCGGCACCAACTATAGCTTCGCGACCTTCGTCGCCGCTCCCGTGCGCCATTCTCATCATCCGTGCCCCCGACATCAAGTATTGCTTCGCGACGTTCGTCGTCACACCACTCTCATGACATGTGCTCCGGCACTTGGGGCTTGCGTTGGCACCCCTATGGACTATGACCCCCGGGTCACTCCGAGACGGGAGCAGGTCTTCGGAGGGCATCGCGCCTAGTCTGCCTGGCAGTTGGGCGTCGGGTCTTCACCACCACTGCCAGGCCTGTGGGACTCTGCAAGGGCTTAGATTGGAGGCTAGATCAAGGGGTTTCTCTGGCCACACCGACGCTGTGGGAGCCAGTCTTTCCAGACAGACAGAGTGACGCTGTGCAGGGCAGACCGGGTGAATATGCGATTCGACAGTCAGCGGAGCACCGACAGCTGTGGACCCCTCGGTGACGTGTCACTCCCGGGGAGCGCCACGTGTCGCGTGATGACATCATCATCTCAACCTTTATAAATAGAGGTCTTGAGAATTCATTTAGGGGATGGACATTTTCAGAACACTTTCACTTTCTCACTCTAGAATCCTAGAGAGAGAAACATACAGGACCCTGACTTCGGACATAAGCATTAGACTGTGACTGTCATCGTGTATTCACTCTGCACCATCGCCCTCGCAGCACTGCCACCCTCAAGCTCTGTCTGGGAAGCCCTTGGTCTCTGCCCTTGCTTCGCCCTTGCTGTGTCTCACATCATCACACTTGGCATCCGAGTCGGACTGCATTCCTTGTGGCACCTCCACGTCGACTGCGAGCCCACTTTCCATGGCATCAAGAAGGTACTTCTATTAGGAGCTGTTTGATAAAACTGAATTTAAGTTCTGAAAAAGTTTAAGTACTGAATTCGTAAAACTGAAAACTTAAAATAAGGGTGCAACTTGGGTCAAGCAACTTGTGGTAACCCACGAAAATATGGGAATGAACTTACTTTTATAGTGATCGTGATGGACGTGAGCTCAAAATATTGGGCCCGTAAAAAATATGAGTTGGAAATGAGTAAAGGTTTCGACAAGCCCGTTCAGCCCATGAGAAAATAGCCCATCTAACTATTATAATACACGCACACACAATTTCCTTTAGTCTTTTTCTTTCAATTTGTCGCAAGTATTTATTTTTATGCTTATATATTTAAGTTATTTTTTAGACTTTAACGTATTTTTTTTATTATCACGACTAAATTGTAAAGTTTGATGGTCAATGATATATATATTTCTAAATTATTCTAAAAAAAAGTAATTCGTAACTATGGACAACCTGTGAGCTCCCTGTGGCCAGCATGTGTCCACCAAATTTTTGATGGGCTTGACATGGATAGATATTATTAGGCCCGTATATGGGTTTGACCGGACCTGGACGCGACTTTTGGAGAGTGAGCTGGGCATTGTCTGACCATTAAGCCCGCCCAAGTTGCACCCCTAACTTTAAGCGACTGAATTTTTATTCAAAAATAAGTTAACTTGTTTGGTAAACCAAAAACATATATCAGAAAGTTATTTATTTACACATTTATTCATTTTACCAAAATTATGCATTGTTTATGTACTTTATAACTTTTCTTGGAGATTTAAATCATGCCGGTGGTGGTGGTGACAGTGACGATGGAATAGTAGTGGTAGTGGCGGCGAAGGCAAAAATGTGTCAATGGTAGCGGTAATGATGCGTGAAGACGTGATGTGTTGGTAATTGTGATGATAACTTGATAAGTGCAGGCGACGACATCGCGATCATGACAATGATTGTAGTATAGTGGATCTTTAGATGATTTTGATGAAAATTAACGTGGTAATAACAGTGACGGTATAGTAGAGGTGGAGGTGTCATTGTGATTGTGTCGGTGGTGATAATGGCTAGGTCGTGGTGTAATTGTGTAGTGGTAGCAAATGATATAATGGTTTGTGGTGGTGGTTGTATTGTGGTGAAGGCGGTGTTGTCATCAAATTAATTGAGGCAACATTGTGGTGGTAATTATTTTTTTATGTAAAAATATGTTAAATAACTTTTAACTATCTCACTTAGAATTAAGTGATAACATAAGTAAGTCCACTCTGATTTAATATTTTAGTCTATTTTTTATAGGAATTAATTTTTTAAGTGATAGAAAGTTTAGAGTTATCAAATACACTTAATTGAAAATCATTGAAAATTTCAAATTTTAAGTGCTTAACTGCGTTACTAAACACACCCTTAATCTTTCTCTCAATTTTTTTGTTAATTCGAAAAATTTTGACTTCCCAAAGTCAAAGGTTTTCATACCTTCCTATTTCTTTTCATGTCAAGTATTACTTCATAACAAAGCTCGTATCGTATCTTATGAAAAATCAATAAAAGAGAGAGCAATTCTTAAACAGTAATTTGCTGTGTCATAAAGCATTAATGATAACTGCGTTTCACTTAAAACATTATTGATGTTATTTTTGTCATTTTGCACACTCATAATTAATTCAAACTATGTCATATTTTAGAATATCATAACAAAGCTTTAATTTTTTTCAAAAAACAAATGTGCTAAACATGACGTGGTTAAAGGCTATATACGATAAAAGGAAAAAAACTTAAAAGCCAATACGATGGAAGTATTGAAAAGTGTGCCCACGGTGACTACACTAACTGGCCACGGTCTTCGCCGGTAAACCAGATTTTCGTTAACGCTGACCGGTGTTCACGTGACAAAGTAGCTTGATGAAGGAGTCACGTGACAAAAACTATAATAAACGAAGTTCGCCTTTACGGTAGAGGCTTTGTGTTTACCGGTTCTTCCATTCACTTCTTCCGGGCTTCCACCTGAACGCTACCTCTCCGATCTTGATTCTCAATCCAACCTAATCTTTAATCTTTCGAAGGCCGTAGCGTTTTCACTCTTTGCAGGATTGAGTAGATTAGAGTGAAGAGACGAAGAAGAAGGAGAAGATATGGCGGTTTTCATCGCATCTCGTCGACTATCGGGTGGATCAATGGCGTCGTTACTGGCAGGCTCGTTGCGTTACACGACTTGCTGGAGATCTTACTCGACTTCTTTCAGGGAGGAGCGAGATACATTCGGTCCCATTCAAGTTCCATCGGACAAGTTCGTCCTTCCAATCTCCTTTTCAGTTGCCATTTTCTTATTGACTTTGTACCTTTTTCTTTTACCTAACTTGGTTTTTTTTTTTTCATTATCTTGTTTCCTTATAGTTTTTATTGTTCATTGTTTAGATACGTAAATCTTGAAACGGAGAGATTTACCAACAAGAGTTAAGGATGCGCACCATTGAAACTGTCACTATATGACCCATTAGGGCACCAGTTAGGTTGAAACTTTGAAGTCTAATTACCGCACTCAAGAATTAGTTAGATCGAAAAGCCTTTGTACGTGACTTTTGAGATCATAGTAGTTTTTGAAACGAGGTGCGGTTAGCAGGGACAGAGCAATGCTGTGGCAAACGGGGCCGTGGCCTCCCAGATAATTCTAATACTCAACTACTTTCTTGGTAGAAAGTTGCAACATTGATGCCATCTATCTTTCTCAGTTGAATGATTGTATGCCGATATGTGTGCATAAACTTGAAATTCTTTCCAGTTCTGTACGGTATAGTGCAATGATTTTTGCTGATGGCCTCTCTTCTTGTGTTTGACGTGTTTCAGATTATGGGGTGCTCAGACTCAAAGATCATTACAAAATTTTGAAATTGGAGGGGAGCGTGAACGAATGCCAGAACCAATAGTTCATGCTTTCGGCATCCTTAAAAAGTGTGCTGCCAAGGTTGCTTATCAGTTTGAAGATATTGCATCTTGAAATTAAGTGCATTATCAATGTTAATATACTGGTTAACCTGAGATCTCTTTGTCGTCTTATATTGCAGGTGAACATGGAATACGGGCTTGATCCAGACATAGGGAAAGCAATAATGATTGCTGCTCAGGAAGTTGCTGAGGGAAAATTAAACGATCATTTTCCACTGGTGGTATGGCAGACTGGCAGTGGCACTCAGAGTAACATGAATGCTAACGAGGTGATCCCTGCTCTAGGAACTTAACGTTCAAGTTAAACTTGATTTGTTTATGCTTCTCTCTTGCCAATGTAGTTATATAGGAGAACTTATAGGAGTATATTGTTATTCAGTGACCGTTGTTGTCATTGAATTCCACATGTTATATCAGCTTCTGAACTGTAATTTGGTTTAAGTGAAATTAAGTGAAGAGGCTGGAAGGGGCTATGAAAACCATTCTGTGATCCTGTGGAAGGCATGGATAAACTGCAGCAATTGGTTATAATACTGTATCACTGCAGGAAAAATAAAAATTCTCACCCTATCAGAAATGACTGCAAACTCCAGAAACTTTTCCTTTCTCACATTAGGAAGATAGAAAGAAAAAGACTGAATTGTAGGAATATTGCTTTGCAAAGTCGTTTAGATTTTGGTGAAGGGTATATTTGTAATTTTTACCTTAGAGTGGGCTTCAATATTAGTCCTTAGTCTTATTAACTTATAAAACACTTGCCAACCAATTTCTCTTGGTGTCCAAGATTATGCTCTAGGGCTTTTGCATACATTGTCCTTGTAGTGCATCCACAGTATGGTGTATGTAATTATTTTCTTTATGATGTGCGACTTGAGTTCCATGGTGAGTGCTTATCGGCCTTAATGTCTGGTGCAATTACCCAACCTTATCTCAGCAGATTAATTTTCAGACAACTGCTTTTGATAACCTCACTTCTTCCAGCTTCCTTTGTGTCAAATGTAGGTGAGTGCAGTATTTGCTTGAAACCCTGCACAAACTCTTCCTCCACACCATCTAAATTTGAAATTGAATCCTAAAATCCCCCTTTTTACACTCTGCTATCGAGTGCTGCTACATCCCTCCCATCCAACCAAGGGAAACTAGTGCTTCCTGTTGCACCAGCTTCTAAAGCAAGGTAATTTTGCTATCCATTGAGCGAAGCTGGGTTGTAAATGGATAGCATACTCGTAATTACTTTGATGATTTTACTCGCACACTAAAAGACTGCTGAAATTTGAACTATGGAAGGACCTCATGGAGGTCTTAAAGTTTTAGCTTTTGGCATCTGTTTATGCTGCTTGACTATAAATTCTGATAGTTACTATATTTGTTAATGTTATGTTTACGGAATTGTTAGGTTATTGCAAACAGAGCAGCTGAAATTCTTGGCCACAAGCGTGGCGAAAAGTTTGTGCATCCAAACGACCATGTGAACAGGTCACAATCTTCCAATGACACTTTCCCAACAGTAAGCCCTCTGAAGTATATTTAAGCAATTGCCTGCTAATAGCAACTCTAAAATGTTTATGGGTTGTAATCACTTGTATGCGTTCTCCATATATAGGTAATGCACATCGCTGCTGCAACGGAAATCAACTCAAGATTTATTCCGAGCTTGAAACAATTGCACACCTCGTTACATTCAAGGGTGGAATAATTTTCTTTTTTAATTCTTAAACGCAAAGTAAATTACAATAGGCACTTAGCCAAGAATCCAACTTGTGAGCTAAGTGTCGAGTATAACAGTCTGAGGAAGTTCCAGCTAATTAATTGTTGAGAGGCGTTGCTGAAGTGGAGCAAGTGGTTTGGAAAATGAATTGCCCAAGGGGCAACCATCTTTTACTTTGTTGGCAAATATTGTTCCTACTGGCCTATCCCCGTGTTGCCAGCAGGGGTTTATGCCTCTCACAGGTTACTGCAGCCTTGCTAAGATGGAATTTGGTTCTGTCCCTATGTTAGACCTGTTACACGAGACCGTACTGAATTTGCTTAGTTTGGACTTGTGAATTTCATGTGTGATTGGTCCATGTCAGAACACAGCTTTTTACGAGCTGCATTTAGCAAAACACTATTATTTATGTAGAAACTTTTTTTTTTTTTCTATATTGGCCATATTGCTGCATATATAGATGGCCTGTATGTTTAGTGGGCGAGCATCACTTTGGTAACAGTAGATGTTAGACTGTTGGCAGTTGAGAAGCTTTGTGTTGGAAAAATCATGACTCGTCCAGTGTTAGAGTAATGCATGAGGTCTTAAGAAGCTTGATCTCGTACTTTCCCTTTTCAAAAGTATTGGGATTGATTTGAATTATACATACTTATTAGTGGGGTTACCAGCCACATGGCCCAGATGGATAGTTCAATGTTCTCATCGGCCTGACCCTAGGATTTAAACCATCTAAAGCATATTCTGCTGTTATAGAAGCAAAAAGGTGTAGAGCATGCGCCCTAATTCAGTGCAAAGGAAAGACGCTGACCCGGGTGTCACTTGCTGCCAGGCTATCATGCACCTGTTTATAGATGGAATAACTTGGAGACTAATTTTTGGATATTTTATAATGAGTTATGTTAGCTGGAGGCTAAGAATTCAACTTCTTTTACAGTTAGCTTATATCAATCTCTTTCTTGCTTTTTCATGATAATTTTTTATTTTTGCATGTGCTCTGTTTAGCTTATACCATTTGCCACTTATTCTTCTACTTATGTTTCTTTAGTCAATTGAATTCAAAGACATTGTTAAAATTGGACGGACACACACTCAAGATGCAACACCTTTGACTCTTGGGCAAGAATTTAGTGGTTATACCACACAAGTAAGTTTACATCAGCACCATTCTTTTGAGATCAGCTATTGCTACCAAGTAGATTATTTGAGTCGATATATGCAAGGAAAGCACATGCTTAGTCTTGTGGTGGTATAATCGTGTTGTCTGATTGCAGGTGAAGTATGGAATTGATCGAGTCACGTGCACCCTTCCTCGCATGTATCAGGTTGGCGATGAATGTCTGTATAAAAGCAATCCTTGTATATGCACCTCCCTACCCTCTCTTTTGAGTTCTAATATATCAGAGATGCCACTTGAGCAGCTTGCACAGGGTGGCACTGCTGTGGGAACTGGTTTGAACACAAAAAAAGGGTACGTATTTCTATTTTTGGTATTGAAACATCTTTTGATAAACAGCCACCTGAGTACAGTTTTTAATTGTCATTTAATATTGTCATGAGTCTTTTCTTTGTTTCATTCTTTGGCTTCATCTTCTATGAACTTGCATGTATTGAAAGCACAGTCCTACGGTGACCAGTCCTAAAGATGTCTAGAGACTCCCGGCTGACTAATATCAGTGTGAAACTAAAAGGCCTTGTTCTTTGTGGGCTTTGAACCTTAATCATTGTATCTCTACTGGTCTCTGAAGTAGGATTTCTTCTAAGTTTTGTTCTTTACTTCCACCTTGGTCATTCTTTTACTTTTTCAGGTTCGACGTAAAGATCGCTGCTGCCGTAGCTGAAGAAACAAAGTTGCCATTTATAACAGCTGAGAATAAGTTTGAAGCACTGGTCAGTCTCTAACTTGCTCTTTACAATTTCCAGGAGTTTTGCAATATTGGTGTTTACAGTTATTATTAGCTCACTATAAGGAATAATCTTAGATTTTTTCAAACCTGTTTCTTCTTTTTCCTTTTTGATGTTTGGTGCAAAGTCGTGTGACAATTCAATGTCATTGGTCTAACATCAATATTTTTGTTTTGACATATTTAGGCTGCACACGATGCTTTTGTTGAAACTAGTGGAGCCCTAAACACAGTAGCAGTTTCCCTTATGAAGGTTGCAAATGATATACGTCTTTTAGGAAGGTAAATGTTGGCGGAATCGCATCAGCTTTCTTCTTTGTGTTTGCTTTATGCTGGGTTTTCACACCCTTTACGTTGTCCAGTGGTCCTCGTTGTGGCCTCGGTGAACTCATCCTTCCTGAAAATGAACCTGGCAGTAGTATCATGCCTGTAAAGTCCTGAACCCTTGCTTTTTTTTTTTGAGGTTGGACGTATATATCTGTACAACCACCCATACTTAGCAAGAACTTACTCTCCTTTAGTCTTAATTTTGTGAGCTCACTGCTCTTCAGGGAAAGGTCAACCCTACTCAGTGTGAGGCTCTTACCATGGTCTGTGCTCAGGTAAAATTTCCTTATTCTGGAATAATTATGTCATGAAGTTTACACGACAGTTGATCAACTATATGTTTTATGTTTCTAATAATACTTTAGGTCATAGTCTCGACGATTTTAACTTCTCCTTGTTATTAGTTGGCATCACCATCTTCTTAATGTCTTTGCAGGCAATGGGAAACCATGTGGCCCTTACGGTGGGTGGTTCAAATGGCCATTTTGAGCTGAATGTTTTCAAGCCAATGATTGCTAGTTGTCTTTTGCATGTATGTCCTCTTGCCATTTTGCTATTTTCCCTCTGCCCCGTACCCTCTTTGCTTTTGCTTTAGGGTGTAATATCATACATTGGAATGCACTTTCAAAAGCTGTCTCCTACTTTCTTACAATTCGCTACCAGGATATATGGATCAGATTGACAATTATAAACCTCAAGGAGTCTGCCATCTGGTCGAGCTGCATCTTTTTATTGCTTTCTTTCACCTCGGATACCCAAATCTTATTGCGAAATAAAGTATTATAAACTTTACACATATGCTCCCTATATGGTCTTTGTTCAACAATTTCTCTAAGTGGTATTTTCATCTTTCTCTGATATCCTCTTCCCTTACCAAGACCTAATTACAGGACATTACTTCTTTCTTCTAATTTCAGAAATTAGAATATTTTTTCTCCATTCTTTTTACCTCACTTGTTATAAACACCATTGTATGGTTCTAGTTTTGTCTCAATTTGCCTCTTACTATTTTTTCGTAACTATTTATTTAACAAAGACGCTCTTTTAGCTACAATTTGGATGTCCTATATTCACAAGTCTTTAGGCTACTAGGAGAACCTCTTTGATACTCTTTAATTACTCTGTCATCTTGTTCCACGTCACAACATTTCACTGCCTTCTTTAGCATTTTCTCTCTGGCTTTTATTGCTGGAAAATTGCTAGAAATATTGGCCTAAATATTTAATGTTGATCAATACTATAAAGGTTACGCACTTTTTCTAGAAAGTAACATCTCATATCACTGACAGGAGAACTTCTAAATTTATTCTTCATATACCACTAAAAAGACGCTTGTAGACTCTTCTATATAACCCAGTGTGAGTCATACATAGTCTCAGAGTTGCCAAAAAGAGAGCTAGTTAGATATACTTTCCGTTCCAATCAAGTTTGTTCCTTAAGAGAAATGATCCTTGGTGCGGAGCCAGGGTTTGTTTACCCTGTCTCCCCACCCAGGTGGACCTGGTAAGGTGTTTATGTTTCACTGGCATATGAATGAAAATTCTTATTGCAGAGTAGATGTTATGGAAAGATTATGTTACACATTTGGCTGAGGATATTTTTTTATTCTTTTTGGGGATACTTTGCCTGCAGTCATTGAGATTGTTAGCGGATGCATCTGCTTCCTTCGAAAAGAATTGCGTGAGAGGAATACAAGCCAACCGGGAAAGGATTTCAAAATTACTACACGAGGTATGTTGATGCTGGGTTACAATTATAAATTGGTATCATCGTTTGGAAGTAAAGCAAATCTGATTCTTCTTATTTGTTGCCACCTATGCCTCTGCTCTGCCTTGCAGTCGCTTATGCTTGTGACATCCTTGAACCCTGTAAGTTTCTATATGCGCCTTTAATTCAGCAGTCGCATTTGTCGTTCTTCTGGATCATTGATTTACTCTGTGGCTTTATTTCAGAGAATTGGATATGACAATGCTGCAGCAGTTGCCAAGAAAGCCCACAAGGAGGGAAGTACTTTGAAGGTGATGTTCTCTCTGATTGGATGCATTACCTTGATGTCTTTGAGACATTGAAGAATTTTTTCGTACCGGTTTTATGGAAGTTAGATCCTAAAACCTTGAGATTTGTGTATAATTTGGCGTGACAAGTTTCAATTTTGCAGGAAGCTGCTTTGAGACTAGGGGTTCTCACAAGTGAAGAATTTGACGACCTCGTAGTGCCAGAGAGAATGATTGGTCCTTCTCCATGACTGTTCAGCAAAATATTCAGTTTTAGAAATCATCATTCTTTGCCAAGGGGGGAAATATCAGTTGATCTTGATTTTTCTTATAAAACCTGGGTTACCCAAACGATCTAGCCCAACCCCCCCCCCCCCCCCCCCCCCCACGCTCTTTATTTTTTCATGAGAAAGAGTTGAGGATACCATGTCTGATAAAATCATGTATGATTCTGTGGACGAGAGATGTTGATTCTTTCGTGTTGGCTAATTCTAAGGGAAAACGTTGGGTGGATCTGTTACTTCTTTCGTTGCTGCAACTTGTACATGACCGAACGGTGGTGTCATGACACATTGGATATAAGCTGGATTACCACGCAAGTCAGTAGCTGCCCACCTGAATCTTGCTGGTTTGTCATTTTTGGCTGCAAAAATCAGAGGATTTCATGAAAATTATAGGTTTATCTTGTGAGAGTAATAAATTTTCAGGTTTATTACACTAACGCACTTCTAAAGATCTATTTATTGCACACGGTTATGCTAACTATTGAAATTACACTAAGCTACCTGTTTTTATTTTTCAATGATTATAATTAGTTGATAGACTGTTATCCCTCAGAGATGAACAAAATTTTAATGTTAGCACAATTGGAGCAATGGCTCGACGATAGTCGGTGGAATGAGATTGGTGATGGGATGGCGTTTGAATAAGAGAAGAGAGATTGTGTTGTTGCCGGTGTGTGTGCACGCTGCGCGCGAGATGTGAAATTGGGACAATAATTCGACAGATGTCAGTAAAACATGTTTGGTGTTGAGGATGGTGTTTGGAGAGGCAGGAAGAGATTAAGATTCTTAACGGAAGGAAATATTGTGTAAATTTACTATAAATAATAGGGTGCAGTTCATTAGTTGAGAATAACCGCATTTAATTTCGGTCAAACTTCATGAATGCTGAGTATAATTATAATCTTAATTTTACAATACCACCGCACAATTTTCTCTCTATTCGCGCTCGTTCAGTACTACCAAAAGTATGCATAAGCCTTAGGCACAATCCAGTACACTAAACGCCTCGCACAACACCAGGCTAAAAGCTTTCAAAGAGAGGCGCTTCTTTTGGGGGGTTGTCGCCATAACATTATCTCAACCATTGATTTTTTTTAAAAAAAAATTATTTTATAACATGTAAATTATTTCATTTTATTTTAGACCCAAAAAGTACAAAACCCCTGTGCTCCATCGCCGTGCTGCTCCCCTCGCCGCCGGCTATCGCTCCTATTACTGCCGACTCCGGGTCTCACTGCTCATGTCACAGGCGGTTGCTACTCTTGCCACCAATCACCACCACTAGGTGCATCTCCCTCTAGCTTTATGGGATCTTGGGTTATACGTACGATGCTTTGCCCCGAGCTTGGAAAAGAGAGGGAGAAGGGCAAAAATCTACGTTCTTTCCTTAGGGGTTGGTATTGGGCTTCATCATGAGTAATTTTTTTGACCTATAACAGGGTCTGATACGAGTAATTGTCCGGCGGTGGGCTTTTTATTCGTCAGATGGGTCGGTTTTGCGCTTTAGAGTAGATCTACGGACTACGGTTTTGGGCTTTTTATTATTTATATATATAAGATGGGTTCGGTTTAGAGACACTCGTCGCTGCGAACCGCGTCGCTAGTCGTTCCTCTCTTCATTGCCGCCTGAACCGCCGCTTGCCGCCGTCAATTTTACTACTTGTGCACTGAAATAGGACTCCGTCGTTTCCTTCTCAATAGGCTGTTCAAGCACCTTTACATAAACAGTCTCCATTCCATTCATCGCGACAGGAGCGAAAGGCGCAGCCACTGGCAACTAGCTCTGAAGTTTAGGGGCGACTAATAGTTTGAGGATTCTGACTTAGCCGACTGGCAGGACAGGTTTTGGCTACTTTTGTTTCGCCGCCACCGCCACTTGCCACTGAAGACTGCTGCACGTTGCTGCAGCTACCAGAAGCCAGCATTTTAGGTCCCTCGCTTGTCTAAACTCCTTCATCTCCCTTTTTTTTCATCTCTATTCTTCCACAGGTTGATTGTTTACGGTTGACGATAAGCAATTTTGGAAGAGGAAAATTCGGTTATTTTGATTTGTTACAAAACAAGTAAATCCTAATTTCATCTACTTGATGCTAGTGCTTATTCGCTAAATCGGTTGCAGCACCATTTGTTGTGTCAATTTGTCAGATTGGATAAATGAGTGGTAGCCAGTGCGATAAGTTTTTGATAACAGGAGTACATCATTACTCGTCTTAACCTATAAACAGATGTAATATTTGCAATCCTTCATGCTTACTCTTCATCATGTTGATTTTTGGAATGCTTTGCGTTGTTTTAATCAGGAGGATATGGAGCCTTGCATGGATTTGGAATGTGGAACGGGTTTATTGAGGTATTTGAGTGCATCTAATGTATCAAATCCACAATGGAGCTAATTAAATTGTTTCGGGTGTCGAACTTTAAATTTGCACACTCTGAACATGGACGCAAGCACACACAAAAAAATCCTTATGTAATGCCTCTTTTGTGATTGATTTCTCTTTGAGAAGTAATACAAGGATCAGCTTTGTGCCGACATTAGGTGATTGTTTGGGGCATTCACTTGCTGTATTTTATGCATAAACCTAATGCACTTAGCATTTTTCTTTTAACTTTAAATCTTAATGGTTTAGTAACTTTATTCTATTTGTGCTTGTATTTGGTAGTTTGAAAGGTGATGATAGCAATGCAATTATCCTGCCAGGAAAGAAAAGGAATAAAAAGAAGGAAAGGAGACAGGTATGTGCTATAAGGAGACAGGTGTGTGTTGCAGGCTAGCACGTGCTTAACACCTTATTTTGCTAATATTATTGTTTCATTCTGTTCGAAAGGCTTCTAAGAAGCTTAATGCAAGCAAGACCCCGGAGCTGAGCAAATCTGACAAAAAAAGGCTGAAGAAGATAGAGGTTTGTGCAGGTGTTTGCCAGTTTGTTCTTTGTTTATCTCGTTTCGTTTCAGATTCTCTATTGGCTTGCTTTCTTTCTTGTAGGAGGAGAAGGAGAAGGCACTTCTCTTAGCAAAAAGCATCGAGACCTTGGAGTATGATGCCACTTAGTATATCTTGAACGTTTGATTGAGATTCCTCGGACATAGGCATGGATCATTGATCAGATACTTGGCTATTTTCAGGAAGTACAAGATTGGCGAGGATGCATATTCACTTATGTGGTCTTCAAGGAATCTTGGTCAGGTTGGTGCCCTTGTTTGAGTACTGCTACTTTACTTTAATAATTCTTCCTTTCGGAATTAGTTTCACTAACTGGTCTAACATTTTTGTAGGTTGAAACTGTCCTTGAAAAACGTAGGAGGGAGGTGCAGTTTTTGAAGGTGGGTTTAGATTTGCCACGTGGTGATCGGCCATTCAAGAGAAGGTTGGCTGAGAATCTTCCGTCTGTGCTTGAATCTGATTCTAGCAGACTCCAGCCAAGGGAAGAATGCATTCCCAATGAATCTTTGCCTCTGTTGGGAGAGAGAAAATCCGTACACGATGCTTCTGTTTCTTTGGGATATTCAGGAGAACTAATTTTTGACGAGAGGCTTGGTAGTGGTGGTGGTGCGGAAGCTACCATGTCTGTTAAGGTAGCAGCTAATCAGGATACTCACACATTCATATCAGAGAACACATGCAATTCCTTGTCCACATATGGTTGTAACGACAGAAAACTGGAAGCTCCAATGGTAGGATTCCATTTTTATTACGCTTTGAAAGAGTATCTGGGATTACAGTTTATGATTGTCCTGTATGTGTATGTATATATTCTTTATTATTTGCGTGTCATCTGCATATTGCCGTCCAATGATTGGGTCTGGGGATGTATGGCACAGGATACAGCTGACGAGAGCGCAAAAGTAAATAGCAGTAGTATGAGCAACCTTGCTAATTTTCCTCCACATAAAGTTCACACTGTCCCAACCGTTGTGCATGTATCAAGGCCAAAGGAGCTTGAGAATAAAAGGAGGGATCTTCCGATTGTTATGATGGAGCAGGAGATAATGGAAGCTATAAGTGAGAATATTAGTGTAATCATATGCGGAGAGACTGGTTGTGGCAAGACCACCCAAGTTCCTCAGGTCAGTTTTTGTGCTTGTTATATGTTTGAGAGGTTAACTTTTTTAACATACCTGGTGGTCTTATCTCTTGCTCATGGCGGGAATATTTCAGTTCCTTTATGAGGCTGGCTTTGGTTCAAAGCAATGCAGTGTTAAAAGTGGTGTCATTGGTGTTACCCAACCACGCCGTGTTGCTGTCCTTGCAACTGCAAAACGGGTGGCGTTTGAGCTGGGCCTTCGCCTAGGGAAGGAGGTTGGTTTCCAAGTTAGGCATGACAGAAGGATTGGAGACAACTCCTCCATCAAGTTTATGACTGATGGAATCCTGCTACGAGAACTACAGGTTTTATTTAACTTCATTTTCTCAACTTGTAATTCTGGATGTTTAGTATATCTTCTTGGTGGAGGGGCTTAAGTCCTCGAAGTCCTATATCCCCCACCACATAGCTTATTTTTCCTATGTCGAAACAGAAGTTTAATGCTTGTACTTCAAGTTATACAGTTTGCAAGTTTTGCTCCTCTGACATTTTCTTACATCTAAGGAACTTACGAAAAGACACCAGATGGTTCTCAGTGCCTCATATTTTCGGGGCCTCAATTTGTTTTTACGTTTGAACTCATGTATTAAAACATGTAATGTGACTACTATTAATTGCGTGAAATGCAATGGAAATGCGGAAGAATGGGAGGGTACATGAGAAGGTGCCTGGTTGTACTTCCAATTTGTTTCTAAGGTTGCGAAATTCTCCTTGTATTTTTCAGCCCCGTTAGTGTTTTATACAATAAAATGTTAAGAGTACTTGACCCTGCACAAGTTTTATAATAATCTTAACTGAGTTATTATTTGGCTATACCTTGCATAGGAAGGGTAGAGGACCTTACCACAAACAGCTTCGTCTGGAAGCTTTCGTTAGTTTATATCTGGTCGGCAGAGCCATCAGAAAGGCTGACTACGATAATTAGGATTTCAGGTGTTATTTTGAGGGCCTGATGCTTGTGAGTGAAATAATATCGAAGTAAACTCTTGATCTATGTGACCAAAAGAGAGATGTGAATGAAGTTATATCAAATGCTGAAATAGACAATTTTTATGAGAAAGCTGAAAGTGACATTAGATGGACATTGTTTTAGTCAAGCGTTGTACTTCCTTTGTCCCACATTGAGGCCTGGCTTTCTATATAGTACGCCCCCAACTGTGTTGATTACAGAGTAACTTGTATTATGTACCCTGACGGAAGAAGATAACTCGCAGTTATACATATAATTACGTGGAGGGCAAGTTAGCCATCAATAACATGAGTCAACAATGTACTTGGTTTTCTTTCCCCACAAATCTGTTTTGTCAAACATGACAAACAAAGTGGGATAGAGGAGATGTTAGAAATGCAACTCTTTTATTGGTAAGGTATCTTCATAAATTTCAGTAGTGTTCGATGCAAGTTAATAAAGGGGCACAAGGTGTGTGGTTGCTAATCTAGAGAATGGAGTGAGGCATTTTTTAGTATCTTAGCCAACCTATACAAAGTCGTGCCCATGGGATGACATATTTTGAGATTGATACATGGTGCACACTTTCAATCCAGGACCTGAATGATGCATTTTTACTTTAAGGAATTATGAAATTCCACTTGAGTAAGAAAGTGGCTGTTCTCTTCCTCAGCACATTTCGTCAAGTGTTTTTTGGATCTTTCCACAAGATCCAGTTGCATATGAGCCAGATGGACGGTGATTGTCTAATTGAGGTTAAAAATACAGAGCTAGAATCATTAAGTGGTAAAAAGAGGATTCATTATTCAAGCATTTCTTTGTTTCTGTGTAATGATGTACAATTTTGCAAAACCCCTCCCCCCTCCAACCGCCCCGAGCCTCTTACCGCCTCATAGAAAAGCTAACTTGGCCCAATGTGCTGAGTATTATGATTAGGCCATTTCCTTTTGGTTGGGCAATATTAATAAGTTGTGATGGTTCTGAAATTCTGTTACTTGCATCATTGAGGTTGACTTGGGTGAGGTCTCTAGCAAGATTACTCTGACAGCAGAGTAGTTGAGATATATGTTAGTCAAGAAACTTATTGATTATAGAGAGAATGAAGAGTGAAAAGGAATCTTTTCTTCCCTTGTGTTGATTTCACTGTAGTATAAGATTTAGACGAGGTGTTTAATTTTATTTTTTTCCCAATAATTTATGTTATTAATTGGAAAGGTAGTCATTAATACTTTTCCTCTACCTCTTTGTGCCGAGCTTTGGTTGCTGATTTATTTGTTTCAGAGTAACAATATGGTGCTTTGATTACTTCTCTATTTTGCTTTAAATATATGCATCTGTTTTTCTTCTATCCTCCTCCGCTCATGGTGGGTTCCATCTTCCTATTCTAACTTTAATTTTCCCCTTATTTTCCAGAGCGATTTTTTGTTGAAGCGATACTCAATTATCATTTTAGATGAGGCTCATGAGAGGAGCTTGAATACAGACATACTTATTGGACTGCTTTCTCGTGTTTTACAAGAGCGCAAGGTGAGAGCTAGAGTTTTGTAATCTTTATTGTCTCTCTCCTTTTCACTTGCCTCCACTTTCCTTGTAAACAAGTGCATCAAAATATCTCCCCTGCGCTTCTTCTTCTTTTTGCTGTCAATTTTTTTTTTTGTTTTACTTGACTGTGTTTGACCTTATGTTTGAGCTCAGAAAATATGTGAGCAGCAGCAAAAATATGAGGATCTTTCAGGAAAAAAAATAAGCCCTGAAAATAAGATCTTGCCGTTAAAGCTTGTGCTGATGAGTGCCACGTTGCGAGTTGAAGACTTTGTGTCTGGGAGAAGAATTTTTACCAACCCCCCACCTGTGATAGAAGTTCCAACTCGACAATATCCCGTTACTATACACTTCTCAAAGAAAACAGAGATTGTGGACTACGTTGGCCAAGCATATAAAAAGGTTTTGTCAATTCACAAGAGGCTTCCATCTGGAGGCATACTTGTTTTTGTAACTGGGCAAAGAGAAGTAGAATACTTGTGCCGCAAGCTGCGTAAAACTTCCAGAGGAATTGTGGATAGTTGTTCTAAAGGGAAAAATGAGGTTCTTATGACCTCTGGAGGACTCGCCAGTGAGGAATATGATGTGAAGGAGATAAATGAAGCATTTGAGACTCAAGGAAACTCTAGCCACCAGCAAACTGACCGGTTCAGTTCAGATGATGGAGATCATGATGACATAACTGAGGTTGAATCAGGTTCTTCCAGCGATTCTGAGGAAGATAGTGATCTGGAAGTTTTTGGTGATGGTGAGGATTTCTTGAACCAGAAAAATCTTGAGTCTGATGCTACTCTTGCAGATGGAAATTTTGATTCACTGAAGGCTGCCTTTTTAGCGTTGGCTGGGAAGAATACTTTGGATCCTCCTTCAGGGGACTCAAACCAGTCCAACCGCAATGTGGGAAATAAAGTAGAGGGATCAAAAGCTCCCAGTAGCCATACAATGCATGTTCTGCCCCTTTATGCCATGCTTCCTGCATCAGCACAGCTTCGTATATTTGAAGAGGTCAAGGAAGGCGAGCGCCTTGTTGTTGTTGCCACAAATGTGGCTGAAACTTCTTTGACTATCCCAGGCATAAAGTACGTGGTCGACACTGGAAGAGAAAAGGTCAAAAATTACAATTCATCCAATGGCATAGAAACATATGAAGTACAGTGGATAAGCAAGGCATCTGCTGCTCAACGTGCAGGAAGAGCTGGAAGAACAGGACCTGGCCATTGTTATCGCCTCTATTCTTCTGCAGTCTTTAGTCACATATTTCCTGACTTCTCGAGTGCTGAAATTTTGAAAGTACCTGTTGATGGTGTTGTTCTCCTCTTGAAATCCATGGGTATTGACAAGGTAAGTTCTCGTTACAATTGAGGCTAATCAGACTGATGTGCATTTGTAAATATTTTTAAATCTGGGCATTATCTGCTTGTGTCTGTATGCTTGGCTCACCTTTAAGATGGTCATCTTGTCCGTGTGGTGCGAATAATAAGAACATTCAAACTGGCTTCTGATAAAGATAGGTATCATTCAGATTACTTATGTGAGTTACGTCTAAATGTTATGGATGCGTGGCCAAGTGACCAAATTTAGTTCTGGTTCACTTGTCAGGCCTACAAACCTTTATACTCCAGCCTCCAATGATATCAAGCACAATCTCGCCTTTTTATTCCTTGGCCACTGTTGTCATTCTAGAGCTAGTGGCACCATCCCCCTGTTAACAAAAGTTTTTGCGCTTGGGCTTATGGCTGTTCTGCCCTAGTGCCGAGTGCCCTAGTGCCGAGTTGAACTTAAAAGTCACACACTCACACAAGTCTAGGCTTCTCTTACCAGTTTTATAGCTATACTTAATTTTATGTGTTCTGATTTTTTTGTGTATACTCCAGGTTGCAAACTTTCCTTTTCCAACTCCTCCCAGTGTCAGTGGCTTAGTTGAAGCGGAGCGATGCTTAAAGGTTCTTGAAGCACTCGATAGCAAGGGAAGGTTGACGGCCCTAGGAAAGGCTATGTCACATTATCCCATGAGTCCTCGCCACTCTCGGATGCTCCTTACAGTTATTCAAGTTATGGAAAATGGGAAAGGTTACCCCCAGCCAAATCTAATTCTAGGATATGCAGTTGCAGCAGCTGCAGCTTTGAGCTTGTCAAATCCTTTAGTTATGCAGTTTGAAGGAAGCCACGACGATACAACTGGCATAAATAAGGATGAGAATTCTGGCAAACTAAATTTGGAGAAAGTTCCTGACAGAGATGAAAAACTGAGAAAAAAGAAAGCAAAAGAAACTATAAAAGTTTTCCGTGAAAAATTCTCAAACCCCACCAGTGACGCCTTAACCATAGCTTATGCCTTGCAGTGTTTCGAAAGGTCTGAGAGCCAAGTGGATTTTTGCAATGACAACTCGTTACACCTGAAAACCATGGAGGAAATGTCAAAGCTGAGGCTCTTGCTACTTAACTTGGTCTTCATCCAAACTTCTCGTGATTCGCAACAGGAGTTCTCATGGACTCATGGGACTAGGGAGGATGTAGAAAGTGCTTGGAGGGGTTGCTCAGACGATCGCCATCTTTCATTGAATGAGGAAATGCTTTTGCGTCAATCTATATGTGCTGGCTGGGCTGATAGGGTTGCTAAACTCATTAGAGGGCATTCTTTAGTGTCGGAGGGGGATAGAAAATCTAACGCAGTTTGTTATGAATCTTGCATGGTGACAGAGAAAGTGTTCCTGCATCGTTGGTCGTCTGTTGCTCCATCTTCCCCAAAATTCTTGGTGTACAGCGAGTTGCTACACACAAAACGACCATACATTCATGGAGCGACGAGTGTGAAAGCAGAGTGGCTTGTAAAATATGCCGGCTCCTTGTGCAGTTTCTCTGCCCTTGAAGATCCTAAACCTTATTATGAGCCTGTGACTGACCAAGTTTTCTCTTGGGTCGCTCCCACTTTCAGCGATCGTCTGTGGAAGCTCCCATTGCATAGTGTACCGATCAAAGACGATAAACATCGAGTGGCTGTATTCGCTTTTTCTTTGCTTGCTGGTCAAATCTTGCCATGTCTAAAATTGGTCCAGCGGTTCATGGCAGCCTCACCTACTAGTATTTTGAGGCCAGAGGCTTCAGGACATAAAAGAGTTGGGAATCTTCTCTCTGGTTTAAAGACCAGGTGGAGAACCATAGATAGTTGTTCCAAGTTGAAAGAGGTCTGGAATGATAATCCTGAAGAACTATATTTGGTAATTCGTGACTGGTTTCAGGAGGGATTTCATGATCAATTTGAAGAGCTTTGGGCAGAAATGCACCACGAAGTTCTTCTAGATCCCCAAGAAAGGTTCTCCAAGACCGTCAAACGGAAAAAGAAGCATCGGAAGTAATATAGCTTTGGGAAAGTTGTAGACTTGTCCATATAACAAAAGTTCCAGCTCTCTTATACGGCCCAAAACTCAGGAAGATGATACGAGCACCACCATTCGAAGGATCTGTTGCCCAATGTTGGTGGAGTTGCTACTTGGTAATCGGTCAATCCTATATTTATCTCTAATATCGGTATGTATTGATAGTAGTTGTCGTGTTTCCCAACAGTAGGATCACAGTATTACCGCTGCACTTTGGTCATAGATTATACATGTTTCGTGGCCAATCTTTTCTACCCCTGGCCAGAACAAGATATTCATTCCTAGCAGCATATTATAGTTAAATGGCTTAGGCAACTTAGTGGAAGTGTATTACTTTTTTCGTCTTATGTATTGCACTTTTGGGGGCCTACGACTTTGGACGTCTGCCCGTGTTATATGCTGTATTTATTTTATTTCAGTCTAGTTTTATTCTTGATTGCACCCCAATGCAAGTTTTCTCATGTGATCTTTACAGAATTCTAGCTGCGGAGAACTGCCACCATCCATGGATTGGACGAGTTTGGCTCCTCTTGCCATATTGAATGAAAGTATTTTGGACAGGTTTCCGTTATTGTTGTGGGATTTGGTAGGAAATATGACCCATGCTGGTGCCATGGACTAAGACATGTCACATGAGTTAGGCCAGGGGGTGATGAACATAGACACCGACAAGAATGCATGAACAAGGCTGTGAGTGAGGAAAAGGTTACAGTATGGGGTCTCAATGTCTAATTCTTTTCTTTTGATATGTATTGGCTAAGGGTCTGTTTGACACAGCTTTTTTTTTTCAGTGGTCAATTTTTAAAGAGCAGCTTAATTTTTTTTTTTTACAAAAACAAGTGAGTGTTTGATAACTCTTTTTTTTTTAGTTTTTTTTTTTGGTGTTTGGTAACCCTTTTTATTTTGACTTTTTTTTTTGTGGTGGTTTGCGGTGGCAGTGGTGTGGCGTAGCGGTGGTCGACGGTGGTGGTGGCCGGCGGTTGTCGCGGCAGTCGCTGCCGGCAGTGGTGGCCGGAGGTGGTTGCCGGCGACGGTGGTGGTGGCCGGAGGTGGCCGCCCGGTGGTGGTTGCCGGCGGCCAGAGGTGGCTGTCGGTGGTTGCTGTCTGGCGGCGGTGGGCGATGGCTGCCGGAGGTGGCTGTCGGCGGTGGTGGCCTCTTCGGCCAGTGGTGGTGGCCACCGCCCACCGCTGCCCGGTGGTGGCTGCTGGCGGTCGAAGGTGGCTGTGGTGGTGGCTGCCGGAGGTGGCCGCTCGGTGGTGGTTGCCGCCGGCCGGAGGTGGCTGTAGGTGGTTGCTGTCTGGCGGTGGTGGTGGCCGGAGGTGGCCTCCGGCCAGCGGTGGTGGCTGTCGACGGTCGGAGGTGGTTGTCGGTGGCTGCCGGCGGTGGGTGCGTTGTGGTGAAGGTCTCAAAAAAAAAATTAAGTGAAAAAAAAGAGCTTTTTCCTCTTTTTTTTTTACACTACAATTTAAAAAGTGGGTTTTTAAATTGAAAAAAAAAAGAGTTACCAAATACTCCATTTTTTTCCCAATTTTTAAAACTGAAAAAAAAAGAGCAAAAAAAACTCCGTCAAACGGCTCCTAAGTTTATTGGTCGGATGTATGCTAGAGATTAGGTTTTTTTGTCATTAGCATAATATATACGTTTTCTTAAGGAAATTTTTTAGCTTCAACCTGTATTCGAAGAAGAGTCGACGACCCTTCATACAAAGACAAACGATGGCCCAATGATGAGAAAGGACCACATGGAAGCAATTTTGACGTATTTTTATGGCCCAATGATAAGAGGGATTGCGAGGGAAATTGCATTTTGCAAACGAAATAAACCCTAGCAAGGTTGGTGAGATCCTAGCTTTCTTCTTAAGACGGGAGCTGGCTTGGTTATCCGTTACTGCAGGCAACAGGGCCTTACCACCTTATGTGAGCGGCGGGGATAGAAACAGCCGTCACCAAGGGGGGCAATTGAATAACAATGGATTTGATAGCGGCTAGAAACTGGGTAGAATGGTTTGAGAGGGGTCCATGACGATGGTTGTCTGAGAACCCGAAACCCGGATAAAACAATTAAGGGTAGGTTTAACACTCTTTTTTGCTCTTTATTTTCAGTTTTAAAAATTGAAAAAAAAAGAGCGTTTGGTAACCATTTTTTTTTCAATTTAAAAAACCAGTTTTTAAACTGAAGAGTAAAAAAAAAAACTCCAAAAACTGGTTTTTTTTTTTCACTTTTGGTTTTTTTTTAGACCACCACCACCACCCTCCTACCGCCGGCAGCCACCTCAGGTGGTCAGGTGACCACCGCTGGAGACTGCCGGTCGCCGGCGACCACCGGCAGCCACCGCCGGAGACTGCCGGCAGCCACCTCCGGCCGCCGGCGACCACCGCCGGAGACTGCCGGCTGCCACTACCGGTCGCCCGCGACCACCGCTGGAGACTGCCGGCAACCACCTCCGGCCGCCGGCAGCCACCGCCGGAGACTACCGGCAGCCACCTTCGGCCGCCGGCGACCACCGCTGGAGACTGCCGGCAGCCACCACCAGGCCGCCGGCGACCACCGCCGGAGACTGCCGACAACCACCTCCGGCCGCCGGCGACCACCGCCGGAGACTGCCGGCAGCCACCTCCGGCCGCCGGCGACCACCGCCGGAGACTGCCGGCAGCCGCCGGCCACCACCGCCGGTGACTGCCGGCAGCCACCTCCGGCCGTCGGCCACCACCACCACCGTCGACCACCGCTACGCCCCACCACCGCCATCGCAAACCACCAAAAAAAAAAAGTCAAAATAAAAGGGTTACCAAACACCAAAAAAAAAAACCTAAAAAAAAAAGGGGTTATCAAACACCCACTTGTTTTTATAAAAAAAAAAAAAATTAAGCTGCTCTTTAAAAACTGAAAACCAAATTTTTTTTTATCAAACGAACCCTAAATCAAGCTCGTAGAGAATATTCATCAAAGCCCCCCCAAAGGGTCATAAAAAGAAGCTCAATAAAGAGCGTGCACGGAAGACTCGCAAAGGGCCTGTAAAGTGAGTTCATGGAGATCACACATGAAAACCTCCCCAAAAGGGCTAGTAAATAGAGCGTGCAGAGCACATTCATAAAAGCCTTCCGAGGGGCTTGTTAGCACAGCTACTTGAGAATGTTTATGGAAGTCTCTCAAGAGGGCTTGTCAATAAATCTCATGGAGAGCGCTCATGAAAGCCTCCCAGAGGGCTTCTAATAAGGCTCAAAGATATTGTGGCTTAGTCACCACTTTACATAAAGTTTTTATCCATATACGGGTTTTACATTTAACCCTATCAAGGTACCGATTTACAACAGTCAACTAGTCGAGGTATCCTAAATTAAACCAACCTTGTTCTTACGAGGAGAAATTCCGATATGGCAAGATTACCCATAAGGTCTCCAATGTAATCTCACTTCTTTCTTATTTTCCCTCTCCATTCATCTTCCGCGCGGATCAAAGTCAACATACCCTAATTTTCTTGTCTTCTGAATCATCTCCGCATTTCTCTACAATGATCGTCCATGGCCGCTGTATCGTCTTCATTCAATGCCACTGTGACATCGGCCGTTACTTTCACCCACCTTTACAAACCAATCAGTTAAGACATAGCAACTACCCCATTAGCTGAGACGCACAAGGTCGACAACAACCAATTGTCCACCAAATTATGGCTCGAGGATTAAAGAGTTTCGATCCACACCATTGTTAAGAGATATAAATTTCACATCGGGTAATAACAAATAGGGTCAAATACACGTAGGTACCCTGAAACTACTACAAAGTCTCAATTAAGGGTCCCAAAGTTTAATTTTTACACATAAGGGCATGTAACTCCAAATTTGAAATAAGTAAGTACATCCGTCCACTTTCTTAACGATTCAGGCTTTTCCGTCAAGGGCATTTTTGGGTTTCCATATTTGGGTGTTTTTCCTCTTTTCTTTTTTAATTTTTCACTTCTTCTTCCTTAAGAAGAAGAAACCATCGGCGGCAGATCTTCGTTCAGATCATAAGAGGCATGCTGTCGATGGCTCAGCTCCTCTCACGCGCAGATCTGTCATCAACTTCCACTAGGGCCACACCACTGCCACGACCGACAGCAACCACCGGTGGTGACAGGTGCCACCCACCGATCTATCACAAAGGACCCACGACGGCGGTGGGTGAGGAACCAGATCCACACCACCATGCTTACCGTCACAGAACAACAAAAAGAAAAGGGTTATTCAAGCCAGTCGCTTCAATTGAACCTTCTTCGACGACCGATCGGCATCAACCATGATCGTCATACCTGTCGCCGGCGATCGGCGACCAGTGCCTCAATTTTTCCTTCCCCTCCTCAAAGAGCCAAAACCCTTGTACAAAAAGCTCCTGCCTCTTGCCAACCGTGTGGTTTTCCCTTGCCTCGCCGCCTGTTGGCTCATCACAGTCTTCCCTTCCCTGGGCTACATGTTCGAAAAGAAGCCTCTGACTGGAATTAAGACTCAAGTGGCTGAAATTCAGTCAAAGTTGACAACACTTGGGATGTTCGAAGCCAAAATCGAGGACTTCGAATTGAACAAGGTCGAAATCAAGTTGGGTTCATAGCAGCAATCGTGCCGGAAGTAGTTCCATTCAGCTCAGGAAGGGCTTTGTCCAAATGAACAGCTTCCTTTTCCAGCCTCTTTAACCTGCTTCCCAAATCAACTTCAAGAAAGAAAATAAAAGCAGAGAAAGAAAACAGAAAGAGGAAGAATAGTTCGGGCAGTACTAAGAAAATAGGGCGAAGAAGAGAGGAGGAAAAAGAGAGAGAAAGAAAGGGATTAAATGAGGATGGGGAGGAGATAGGTGAAATTTTGAAGAAGAAGAGAAAAACACCCAAATATGGAAACCCAAAAATGCCCCTGACGGAAAAGCCTCAATCATTAAGAAAGTGGACGGATGTACTTACTTATTGCAAATTTGGAGTTACAGGCCCTTATGTGTAAAAATTAAACTTTGGGACCCTTATTAAGACTTTGTGATAGTTTCAGGGTACCTACGTGTATTTGACCATAACAAATAATAGTCAAATATATAAGTTTTGGAGGCCTCTATTCTCATTGTCAATTGGTTTTGAGTTTGATACTTTTACATGATATCAGAACTGATTGATCCAGACCCAGCAGACAATTCAATTAGTTTATCATCGTCATGCAATCAATTTCTCCACGTGCGGCCACTGAAAAATCAGTCGGGCCACACATGAAGGAGCGTGTTGAGAGATATAAACTCTACATCAGAAAATAACAAACAATATTCAAATATATAAACTCTGTAGGTCTCTTCTCTTAACCAATTGATTTTGAGTTAGATACTTTCACATAACTCAAAAAGTGGGAAAGAAAAAAATAGACCTCCCAGAGGATATGCTGAAGAGGCAAAGAGAAACGTACGTTCGTGTGTGGTGATTGATGGTGGATGGCGCCACGCCCAATTTGACCTAATTCGCTTCGTGGTGGGCCCTTTCTTTGGCTTAACAATTGAGTCCCTAACTTTTGAGCTACAAATTGAGACCTATCCAAATTAATCTCCTTATCTTTACCATCTAGGGTTTCTTCATAATCCAAATTGGGACTAGACATGATAAAGACTTGTATTGAAGCATTCTGATATGTTAGAGCGTCAAGTCACTTACAATGCGATGTCATTTCTTCTTCTCTTCTTCAGTTTGATTAGCTTAAACCGAATTCGGGATAGAAGCTATGGGTTTCAACTTTTATTGCATAAATTGCTAAAACTGCGATCATAAGTTGATTGGCTATGTGCAGGGAACTGATAACAGCAGCTCCCTTTAATGTTTGTTCCGGTTCTTTATTTTGGTAGAGAAAAGGAAACTGATGCTCAAAATATGCATGTTAGAAACTTTGCAACACAGAGCTATATTTGGAAGAGAATCTTAGTTTAAGAATTAGTTTTAGAGTGTTGATCGTTTTTAAGGAGAGGAAATCTCATTTGGAACATGACAAAGATGTTTGATTGCCGGAGTACGTTAGGGAGATTATCCAAAGCCGATTTGGTGCTAGATGCACAATGATATATTGAAAAAGGGAGCATGGTTTTAAATCGCGGAATTCGGATACGTAACGGTCGCGGCGCGTGTAACGGTATCGGCCGATTCGATGTTATGTAAGCACCGATATATCAGCGTATAACCGTATAACGGTATCGGACCCCTGAAAATCCGTTACGAATCGGCCGTTACGATACGTAACGGCCGTTTTTTAAAACGCTGAAAGGGAGGGTATTTGGTATTCTTTCTTTTCGTATTATGATTGCCATCACATTTCAAAACTCCTATTGTCAAGCTAGGGAGCTCTTGCTGCCTAGCTTAAGGCGTTAATGGGAACTGGGAAGAAGTAAATAGATTTCGGTCATTATCTCAGACCGCTATCTATGTACCTTAAGATGGGGCTTTTTTCACTAGTTAATCTTATTGGGTTGTGGAGGAAGTTACCCTTGTAAAGGAACAGAAAGCTTCTCTTTGGGACTGCACAACTATGTTCAAACGTGTAAAATTTTTGAATTTTACATGCATTTGAGGTTAGAAGGTTGTAAAGACTTACAGTATAGGCTATATTCTTATATTTGATACAAAGAATTAGTTTTTGTTATGCAGGCTCTATTGAGAAGATCCCGGAGATAATATCATATCAAGGATCAGGGATTTTTCGGTGCTGCCTTGTGTAAGTTCCACTTTATTCATGGGATGGCTGGTCGATTTTGTATCTTTCCTTTCCACTTTTTGTCATTTTCGACTTATTTTTCTTGTGAATCTGTCTTCCATTCTTCTCTATCATGGTTCCTTTGCTGTCTTATTAGATAGGTTCAGAAAAAACTCACGTAAGAATCGAAGGCATTGTTTTCTTACAGTAATAGTGCACGTCTTATATCAACTTTTATGTGGCTCCAATATTGAAAATGCACTACCTAATGACGTTCAGGAGCGCTGCATCCACCTTGTGGCTGCGAGAAATTAGATTCGGTGTTTATGGAGCCCAAGGCTATGTTGTGACGATTTTGCAGACATCTGACCACCATGAAGTGGCCCTTTGGTTGCTCATGATATTATCAAGTTCTTTTCTTTAAGGTACGTACACACTTCATTAAAACAATGAAAAACTCTAGGAAAATGACGTTATCAAGTTTATCCGATTATGCTTTTTTCTTGGTAGAGTGGCTCTTTCTGCAGTAGTTCCTTCCAGTCTTGAACAAGCAAAGTTTTCTCGTTAATCCAGTAGAAAATATGTCTTTTGTCTGATGTGGTTCAAACTGTTGCACTACATTTACAGCTGGCGTTTTTTTTCCAGCTTTAACAGGGCAGTTGTTGGTAGATGGAGTCTTGCGACTGTATTGAGACTCAATGGCCCGGTGATGAGCTTCTAGTGAAATATCAGTATATATCCGACTTCTTCATTGCTGTTGCTTATTTCTTCATTCCCTTGGAGCTTATCTATTTTGTCCAAAAATCGGCTTTCTTCCCGTACTGATCGGTGCTTATGCAATTTGGTGCTTTTATTGTTCTTTGTGGGGCAACCCACTTTATAAATCTGTGGACGTTTTCTATGCATTCCAAAACGGTTGCTGTGGTGATGACTATAGCCAAAGTTTCTACTGCTGTTGTATCATGTGCAACCGCTTTGATGCTTGTTCACATTATTCCAGATCTTTTAAGTGTGAAAAAACGGGAACGACTTCTGAAGGACAAGGCTGAAGAACTTGACAGGGAGAGGGGCCTTATTATCAAACAGGAAGAAACTGGTAGTCATGTTAGAATGCTGACTCATGAGATTCGAAGCACCCTTGACAGGCACACCATACTGAAAACTACTCTCGTCGAGCTTGGTAGAACTTTGGAGCTTCAGGAGTGTGCATTGTGGATGCCGTCACAAAGAGGTTCAAATTTGCAACTTTCTTACACTCTAAACAATCTGATACCCTATGGCTCCACTGTTCCAATGAGTCTTCCGATAGTTAATGAGGTGTTCAACAGTGCTGAACTGCTGATGCTATACAAGTTCCACATACGTGCCCACTGGCAAGGATCAGACCTCCTTTAGGAAGATATGCTCCACCTGAGGCTGTCGCTGTTCGTGTGCCTCTTTTACATCTTTCAAATTTCCAAATTAATGACTGGCCTGAGCTCTCTGCAAGAAGTTACGCTGTGATGGTTTCGATTCTCCCTGTGAATGGTATAAGAAAATGGCGCGACCATGGGTTGGAACATGTGGAAGTTGTTGCTGATCAGGTTTCTATGATCTACTTATTTCATTGACTGCCTTCCCGTATATGTACTATATGCTTATGTTTTGAATGTAACCTCGTAAATAGCCGTGTGCCTCTTAACCAAATTAGCAAAGTACTTATGCTTACTTGCTAGTCTTTTTCATAGCAACTGGGGTAATTTCATATCGAGTACAATCTTGTGGAGATGTTTTAAGTTCTCCTCGGAGGCTCTGCCCATATTGGTGTAGAAATGTTCAACTTTGCTGATAACCACGAAAAGAAATAGCGAATTTTCCAACATTAAGACGAGACTATTTTCTAGTCCTTTTTACGGTTTATGATTTACTAAAAGAATAGAGAAGTGGAATACTATCTTAATCTGATCTGGAGAAAAGGTATGTTTTACATATTTTCCGATGTGTCTTACTTTCTATGAAATGCTATGTAATGTCTAGACATAAGAGTCTGCAGTTAAGATCAAAAATCTGAATTCTCATGAACTGCCACGCTAATTCTGGATTGAATTCAAAAGTAAAATTGACTCTTTTTTGCCACATGTTTGGTTGCCATTTTGTTGCAAAACGGTTTTGTTTCTACAAAATATGTGGTTGTCAAAGTTATAAATAGTAATTTTGCATCTCCTACCAACCACATTATAACTATAACTATAACAAAGATGTGCATAACAAAAGTGGGTGTCAGCTGGCAAAGTTTCTGGGGTTGGGGTGGGAAAGAGGGTGTGGGGGAGGAAAGGGAGGGTCCTTGGGAGGGAGAGGTACCTCACTTAGTCCTTAGTTTGTAGATGTTTGCTGGTCTTTCATCATATGTAACTCCAAGCCGTGATGCAAGACTTGAGGAATAAACTGCTCAACATGAAGGAACAAGTTGTAGTGAGCTTGATCGAGCTTAATGAGCTCCATAGCCAAGGCAGATAAAGTCCACAAAATATTTGAAGCTGGTACAGTTATCTTATTAACTATGATGGAGCTCTAGACTTGAGGAATAAACTATAATGAGCCTGATTACAAAAGCGAGAAGCTCGCTAGGTCAAATGATAGAATCATCTTGTTAACTATGATGGGGCCTTGGTATTTTGGTTCATTTCACAGCCATACAAAACTAAACTAATAGACCATTTCAAGATTATATCACGTGATAGAGCATTATAAAGAAAGGCCAATGCTTTTTAGGATGACTCCATTGTTCGGTCTATGACTTACATCCGACAATAAAGACCGATGATTCGTACAATGCCTCAATGATATACCCCCGGGTACCTGAAGTCAGTTCACTTTTTACGCATTAAAGAACACTGATTTCGGTGGTGAGTCCAGGAAGATCAATTGCGTGAGAATCTAGTGAATCTCCAATCCTTATAGACCTTTTATGAGGTTTCACTCTCAAGTCCTCAACTTTTTTTCTTGATCACACACTGGTGTATGTAATTTCCTGATGATGTTTTTTACTTATGAAGCTAAAGGGGCTGAACCTAGATTGGAAATATGTAACTGTAAAAATGCATAAATGGAGGTATAGTGAAGATCGAAGATCAATAGTTGTCATGGAAAATCTTGCTGGACCGCTCAAATGGGAAAGTGCATTGGGGGCAGAGGTTGGAGATTATGTAACAAATGAAACCATACTGGGCTACTTTAATAACAAGTGCGTAGTGTATATTTTCAGAATAATATGTACTTGAGAGAGAGTTTTAAGGATATTAGACCATTATGGCACAGAATGTTGGGCTGCTAAGAACCAATAAACTAAAACCAATAAACAATAAACGGATGGTCGAAACAGCACCGATATGGGATACGTTGAGATGGTCTTGAGGGGAGGGGGTTTATATTTTTCCTCTTGCATGCACCTCAACCGGTACGAAAACATTTTAGAACTTGCTCCCCCTACCAAAGGGGAGAACCCAATCGGTAAAAAATACCCCCCACCCCCGCGCTTCAAGACCAGGGTCTTGTGGGGAGGTATTTTTTGCTTTAGAGGAAGTCCTTCGTCCCCCTGGCACACTATAATGGTTAAACCACTCGCAACAAAGACCAAGAAGAACACCCGTAGGAAACTATTAGTAGTGCAAGGAAGGGAAAGCAAACATAACAAGCAAGTCTTCAAAAAGTATCCCGGCTGTCGAAATTTTATGTCGCATAAAAAAAAGTAGATTATGGTCCATTAAGGCCAATCTTTTATCTACCCAAGTTAAAGATAGCTGTAGATACAAAATGATGAATTGTGGAGTATGAAGAAGATGACCCAGTTGTAATTAGTTGTCCTTAATATGTACGTGCAGATAATTTTCCTTCCCTTATTTCTGAGTTTTTTATAAGCCCTTTTTAATAACAACTCATAAAACTGATGAACCCCCTCGTTAGGCGGTTGTGGACTGTCGTCACCACCTTCGTAACGCCAATCAACATTAGCATGCCCAGCATCCATAATCATATCTCGGTAATCATACCTTGCCTCCTCCCTAACTTCAGTTTGACTAGCCAGGTTGGACGACAATACTATCGTTTCCCCATGCTGCGTCCACCTTGTGTATCCACCCATAAAACCGTACCGACGAAGATGCCATTTTACTTCAATTCTTTTTCTCCAATGCAACAACTCATATCTACCGCACGGACACCTTATCTTATCAAAGTCAACATGTGCAGGATGCGCGTAAGCAAAGTCGAGAAATTCGTCAACGCGATCCTCAAAATCGTCAGCATTCTTCCTTTTCATCCAACTTCAATCGACCGACATGACGACTGAATTATCGTACTGTATACCACCTTCAATTATGACCAATCATTAGGCAGGGTCGATGTAAATATGAATGCATGAATGTGACAACATGTCTATGTATTTCCCCTCCATTCTCTAATAGGTAGTGGTCCTATCCTATTCAGAAAAGCACATGTTTATAAAACAGTGAATAACTCATGCTTATTCCTATGTCTGCGAAAAAATCGGCAGCACCTCCCCTCATTTTTCCAAGTACACGACATCGATTAGGTGTTCTAACATTCATCAAACCTTGCCTTGTAAGGTTTGACTGATGTTTGAACACCAGATCTGTATGCACCCGGAGAAACACGAGAGAACGTGTACCAAATATCAACGACATAGAACACAGAGCATGAGTTGAAACACGGTTTTATAAACATGTAACTTTTTCAAATTGTCCAAACTGGACATCCAAAGGCTCATTACAAATATTTTCATCATCATGTGATTTTTTTGGTGTTAACTCGACAGGAACTTGTTGTGCAGGTAGCTGTTGCTCTTTCTCATGCTGCAATTCTGGAAGAGTCAATGCGGGCACATGATCAGCTTATGGAGCAGAATGTTGCTTTAGATTTAGCACGACAAGAGGCAGAGATGGCTATCCGTGCTCAGAATGATTTTCTAGCCGTGATGAATCATGAAATGAGGACACCTATGCATGCAGTTATTGCTTTGTCTTCACTTCTTTTGGAAACCGAACTAACTCCAGAACAAAGGGCTATGATAGAGACCATTCTGAGGAGTAGTAACCTTCTGGCCACACTTATCAACGATGTTCTAGATCTCTCAAGACTCGAAGATGGTAGCCTGGAATTAGATACTACAATAATTAATCTTCCTGGGGTATTCAGAGAGGTGATGTAGAAACCAAGTACTCTAAATTACTCGAGAAAATTTACCATTTCAGAAAACCCGAATGCCCTGACACTCGTGTACATCATGAATGATGTTATTGTAGGTCATGGATTTGATAAAGCCTGTTGCATCTCTAAAGAAGTTATCAATGACCTTAACATTAGCTCTGGATTTACCTGCCTAGGTTATCGGTGATGAGAAACGGCTTATGCAGACCCTCTTAATTGTTGTGGGTAATGCTGTTAAGTTCACAAAGGAAGGTTACGTCTCAGTCGAGGCATCCACTGCTAAACCAGAGTATTTGAGAAATTGGCGGTCTCCAGAATTCTGTCCTACAATAAGTGATGAAAATTTTTACTTATTTGTGCAGGTTGAGTATTTCTGTTCTCTTTCCATTGGCTTATGTGCATTTCCAACTTCACTGTATGGATATGGAACCTATAGCTTGTGTCCCTGTTTTATACATGATTATGTAATCCACAGTATACAGGGTAGAGCTCTAGTTCAACAATGTGACCCATAGTTGACAATGGAATGGGAACCCTCTTCAAACCCCCCTAATCCCCTTCTCTCCGCCCCCCGCCCAGTTGTCCATGTGAATTTAGCTTAAACTGATATTTTTGGATACCAATTGCAGTATAATTCATAAAGAGTAACCACAAGTTGGATCGCAAATTCGATTTGCTTTGGTTTTGGACCAAAGGGTAGTTTCGAAAAAATGATCAGGTCAAATTTGTTTCCTACGTGTTTGACCCCTTCTTTGTTACTTGATGCAGGTTAAGGATTCTGGTTGTGGTATTACACCACAAGTCATTCCCCATCTTTTCACCAAATTTTCTGCATCACAAAATGCATCATCAACTTGGAGTAATGGAGGAGCGGGTCTTGGACTTGCCATTTGCAAAAGGTATAACTTTCAACTATGCTATAATTATTGCCTCACTATAAAGGAGATCATACACCATTCCTTTACTTGCCTTCACTATGTAAACCCTTCCCCTCATTTTCAATGATGATCGCCAGGTTTGTATGTCCCATGGGAGGTCATATTTGGATAGAAAGTGAGGGCCTCGGCAAGGGTAGCAAACTGTCATATATGGTGAAACTTGGAATTTGCGATAACCCAAGTGAGACAGCAATGCAACAGGTATTGCTTGTAGGTACAGCAAATCAAGGCAGTGATGATCTCATGGGATACAGGCATCTCATTAAGGATGATTGCGGGGTGGTTGCTCCCAATCCACACTACCAAAGGAGTTTTTAGGTGACTAACTTCACAGGAACCAATTTCAGGTATGACATTTTCGATAGATAATCAAGATTCATGAGGTTAGCTTACAGCATCTATGCAGCACCTTGTAAGTTATCAATGAAAGAACACCCTATTTTGCTACCGATATCCGTCTGCCTGGCTACTTGATGAATTGTCTGTGTTCAAGTCATGGCTCTTAGCTCACGATGCTGGGCCCTTATAGATCTGTCAGTAGAGATGGGCATTTAGCCATATAGAGAGTCAGAGGATCTTATTTGACAGCCTTCCACTTCATACAGGAAGAACCGATCTCTCAATTGAATTCCGACTTTTTTCATCACACTTGATGGCGCACAAAAGGAATTTCCTAATGTATTATTACACTACTATAAAGGGGCAACTCTTTCTAGTTTCTTCCTTGATTGGACTGGTATGCAAGTTGACGAATTGTTTCTGAGTCTTCTGGGGTTAACAATCTATGAAGGCACAAAAACCATAATGAAACACATCAAGAAGGGGACTGCGCTTCCTTGTACAAACACGTGGGAGGAAGAATATTTTGGACGAGTCTATAGTTCAGCTGTAAAGGGTGCGGTCGACCGTATTCTCCCGGAACCAAATCATCGTTGTAGTTGGGCGAAAGCTGTTTTCCTTATTGTTTTTGAAAAGCTTTGATTGCAATTCAGAGGTAGGAACAAGCTACAAGTTCTTTAATTATTTTTTTTTATTAAGAGTAGAAATACATCGTGCCTGTATAGGGCAAGTGAATACTGACGGTAAAAGTAGTAATTAACAATTAATAATTACAAATTAAATAAAACAAAATACAAAAAAAGTAACAAGACTATTCCTAACTAAGCAAGCTCCAAAGCAATAAAGAAACACTTAAAAAATATCAAACAGATAACCTTTTTTTTTTCGGTGGAATAGGATTAACATTAATTAACATAACCAAACAAAAAATTGGCCACCTGTTACAAAGGCAACAGGCAGCAGTAGATGACACCTGCCCACTATCCTCTGCTAGCACAGCAACACGTATCCAATACCGTGACACGTGTTCCTAGGCACTACACCGGGCACCACTGCAAGGAGTAGTGCCGCCGCCAGTAATTCGGCAACCCTCGTCGTAGCCTCCGTCGTCTCTGTCAGGCCATCTCTCAACACGAGGTAGGCACCTCTCGTCACCATTCCCTGCCGTTGTTGACCAGCGCCGGAACTTAGCCACTGTGAACCCCCACAAACCCCCATCACGACAAGCAGCCCCATGACGCTACCACACATCCGCCTTACAACCCTATCGACGCAGTAACACCGTCTACCATCAAGCAACCCAAGACCAAAGGGGAGGGGGAGCCACTAGGGGGGTAAGGGGAAACAACCCTAGCAGAAAATCCCTTGTAACGGACTCCCCAAACAAACACCAACCACCGGCAACACCACACCCGACAACCGAGAAACCAACCACCAGCCACATACCCACCACCCATCACCACCAGATCTGTTGTCTTACATCTTATCTACTCTAAAACCGACGGCGAAACCCCTCAATTCCATTCAACCACCTACCGACAACCACCACAGAAATCCACCTCCACTCGACAAAGCTACCCTTCCCTGGCGACCAAGAGAACCGCCACATCCCGGACACAGGAGATAAACTCACAAAGCATCTTCAACACGCTAAGGCTACCCACACTACCACACATTGAAGGAACCGGGCGGTGGTGGCGGCCAAGATCAAAGGAGGAGTTTGTGGGCAGGGAATAGAGGTTACCCCTTACGTTGCTTATTAACGAGACATCACCTTTAACAAACTACAAGTTAATAGGCCAGTTTGTGACATTCATTTGTAGCGCCGAAAAAACGCTACTAAAGTTGGCCACCGAAGATTTTCGTGAAATGACAAATATTTTAGATATATTGGCAGAATTTGTTTCACTCTGCCGAGGACTACAGATTTGTTGTGGATATATTTAGATGGTCCCGTGATCTTCAACAAGTCTTATAATGTTACCCGGATGTTTCTTTTTTTTTTGGAGTTAGATAATAAAAGCGTTGTAGTACCAATCAGAGAAGAAATTGCAAAATCAAGAAATCATTTGGCACTTAAAAACGACTACAATTTTGAAGCCATTCCAGGGGGGTGTTTTTATGGGATAGACGACGTTTGGCACTCGAAAACTACAACAATTTTGAAGCCATCCCCGGGGTTACTTTTATGGGATAAGACAAAAAAAACGAGGATTCTCTGGTGCAAAACATTTCTACTAGTGACAATTTTAGTAACAAAGAATTGACACTAAAAGTTGTTCGTCTCTGGCAACTCTTTTTTTTTTAAAATAGCAGCAGGGTTTTAGTCCCCAAAACAAGACTTCCAAAATCAGCTCTGTCCACGTTTGAATGCAGATACGAGACCACATCCCTTATGACTAGTGTTTCTTCGGCAAATGATAAGCTCATTACAAAATAAGAAATCACAAGAGCGTGGCAACTACACCCGAATGAACATCTAGACATTACCATGACTACGCAGTAACATAAAATTTCCACAAAAATTAAAAGGTCGAAGGAACATGCCTTCGTCCGGTACAGAATAGCCATGCATCACATGTGCACTGGAAAAAGGAATATAACCAACATAAAACAAAATCGATTATAACTTGAGCTTAATTAGAAGATTCAAATCCTTCTCCCACTAATACAAGTAAATTTGTTACCGAACTTGAACAAGAAAAAAGGCCATACAGGTCAAAAAAAACGCTAAACTGCCAATCTAACGACGAAATCGAGACGATTGGGACTTGATTCTCTTCCAAGCTCACCACCAATGAAGACCTCATTTCTTTGACTTCTTAGAGCCCCTGCATACAGCATTTACAAAATTATAAACAAATAATGCGACCTATCACTTTACCACAACCAAATGAACACTCACTGTGTAGGTTGGGCTGGAGTAGCAGATACTGGGGCCGGAGGTTGCGGTACTCTCTCCTGTGGTCCCTGTATACATTCAAAGCATAAGAACATGACGAGACAGAATCCCAAATTTCAACACAAAAGCTCGACGATAGTCGAATGAACAAACAGGAGTAACCATTTCGTGTCAAGAATGACATGTCAAGGGTCACACACAAATTTAATTGTCAAGGGTGGAAGCACTACTGCATGTCAATATAAGATGAGAAAATACTGCAGTGGCTTCAGGCCTCAGTCACATAATCACAATACGCAACTATATTTGCTTGGGTAGGGAATGGGAGATGCTCTAGCTATTTTTTATAATTTTAATCTGGCCATAGCTTAAATTGTTAAACAAAGAAGGTTCTGACTTTTTGTCAGCATTTTTTTACCTGGGCCAAGCGTTCTTCCCTCCTAGCAATCTTCCTTTCCCTGCTTGCCTTATTCTTTGCCCTTTTAGCCTCAAACTGGTCAGACAGTGTCTTCTCCCTAGCCTTTTCAGCCTTTGATTTGTGAATGCTCTCCATTAGCACACGCTTGTTCTTGAAAACATTACCCTTCACCTTCATGTACATGTCATGATACATGTGCTTGTCAATCTTCTTTGACTCCCGATACTTACGGAGCAAGCGCCTGAGCACCCTCATCCTCCTCATCCATAGGATCTTTGTTGGCAACCTGGCCTCCCTTGTACCCTTGCGCTTACCTATAATCAGGAAACAACCAAGCATTAAAAGTATGCACAATTCAATGATTCAGCCACAACTGAAGCAGACAACCCCATGAGAAAAAGATGTCCACTGTATTGAGAACACTTAAGCTGTTCCACTGTTCATCATGATTGCAGTGATACTGCCAGATTCCCTTGTAAAAAGTTTGATTTATCACATTACGGCTTCATATGGATGTCAAGACTTGCAAGTAAGTGATTTTGATCGATTTCAAGCCCTTCAAAATTAGATTTATCCTGTAACTGCCCTCTATACTGTTCACAAGGAAACCTTTGCTTTCCATAGCTGCTAGCAATTTGCAAAATAGAAAAATGGTTGCTTCTCAGTTCAAAAGCAAACAAGGAAAATACCATATCCAGAATGACGGCCCTTCCTCTTGGCCTCCTTCATTCGACGTGCACGAGATCGTGAGTGAATCTTGGTTGGCTTCCTGATAATGAAGCCATCCTTGACCAGCTTCCTTATGTTCTGCCCTGCATTTCATAAATCATTGAGGTTAATCCATATATATTAGGCCTGTATTTCCGGAAAAAGAGGGAGGACACATGATACAACCAAAACACTAAAAAGTTCCATTCACGGCACTGCAACTGTATTGTGCAGAAAAGACTGGATATATACATATATTGAAGCAGACAAGCTGAACATTTCGTGTTATTTTAGTTTGAGCATAATTTCGAACCATTACTTATTGGTTCCGTCATACTTTGGAACTATACCTAGCAGTGACTGACTGTAAAATTATACCCAGTCAGCGATTTAGTCATTATCCAAAAACTAGTAACACCATCAACAATCATCCAGTGCCATCTATTCTTGTTAACCAGTTTCTACCATGTTCAAATATGATCACTAGGAAACTATCAAATTGTATGATCATTGTAACAACATCGCATTCATCAGCGCTAGTTAGAAGATCCACAAATGACTTCCAAAGAAAAACAAAAGGACCCACTCGAAATACGGCGACTCGTGTTCACATCCAGAAAAACAAAAACAAAATCCAACCCAGGGAGAAAAAATAAATATAACCAACAAGAACCAAAAATTAATTCAGTTGAAATAGCTGCATAAACGGCAAAACACTTCAGCAATGTGGCCCGATCGTTCAAAACAAGAATGATGGCATGTTTCTCAAGTCACACGAAAAGAGACACATAAATTATAAGCCCGCTCTTTAACAACTACCCAAACTACAGTCACACAGAAATCGATCACAGACTTAAAAAGTTAGACAGAAATGGAGCGAGCAACCATCCAAATACATGTGCGAAAAACACGAGTACTTAAGATGTAAGTACTCGTGTTTAAGGGGGAAAACAACAGGAACGAAGGGATAAAAGGGGGGAAAACATACGGGAGTTGGCCATGGAAATTTCATTGCCCTCGTTGGGATCGAGCCAGACCTTGCCCCTTCCGCACTTGAGCACGCTGGCGGCGAGCCTCTTCTGTAGCTTTAGCGACACCATCTCTCTCTTTCCTTTTCCAAATCCGCAGCTGCGCTTGAAGGGAGAAGGCTGAGGACGACGGTTAAGTATATATATCACAGGCTACCCTAGGGCTTTGGAGGGCTTGTTGATTGGATTTTGGGCCTTTGCCTTGTCGGACGGCGTTTAATTAACCCTTTATATACAAATGGGCCTTCGAGTTCTTCTCCTTCTTTTTGTCAGCCCATTGAGAAATTTCTAAAATCAGCCATTAATAAAAAATTTCAAATATTTCAGTCGAGACGACGCTTGCTGTCACCCTTTGATGGTCGTTTACTCTGGATCACGAGCGATTAGTCTGGTATATGGGGTGTAGACATCTTTATCGCTGGGTAAAAACAAAGAGACATAAATAAGCGTTTTATATTGGGCAATCAATCTCAATCATTCTTTTGAACAAGGAGTTACGTTGTTGTTCATGACACAACGTGCAAATTATATAGCAGCTAAAATTGATTTTTGGTACTAGCTAGATTTTTATAATACCCAATTCGACTTTTTGCAAATTTGTGATTTCTTTTTGCCATGGCCAGATCTGGTGTTATGGAATAGAAAAATCTTTCATCTTTTGAAACAACAGAGGTTTGATGGTGCAAGGATCGGAGTATGCACAACTGCAAGGGTTAAATAAGATGTTTTATCTGTTACGTTACACTTTTTAACATATGCATTACAACAAGTAGCCAAGAAACTGTTTGCAAATAATAAAATTAAAGGTATCTTTTCACAACTTATCGGGATGAGGAGGAGTTTGCATACAGATTGTACACATCAAAAAAGGTGCGCCGGTAAGGGGTGGGGGTTGGAACGAAGTGGTCAGAGGACCTTTACATTAATTATTGTGATACTTCCATCACAAAAAAAAATGGAAAGAAGAAAGAAAGAACTCGGTGCGATAGTTTTTTTTTTTACTATAGGTAAAAATTCTACCAATCATCATATTATTAATAAGCAAGTAGTATAAGATAGAGTACAATAAAAGAAAAAGTAACTGGTGACCGCATCCTCTGCATGTAACCACAGACAAGAATGACTTTATCGCCAAGGAACCTCCACCGAAAACTACCTGCATAAAAGATTAGTACACATTTACCCAAGTCAAGACACTAACTATACCGAATGTGAGCCTACGACTAGAGAAAAGACAAAAACTAAAAAAAAACGACAAAATCCAAAAAGGCCCAAAACCAAAGAACACACAAAAAAGTCAACGAGGCAGCCCACGTGCCCAAGCTACACAGCTGTCAGCCATGCACAGCAAGTGCCCCCCCCCCCCCCCCCGAGCCCTACGCTTACGCGCCGCCTTGCACCGCCCTAAGCCTGATACCGGCGCCATCGCCGGCCACCGTTTCGCCGTCAACCAGCAACTCCGGCACCCCATCTGCTCTATCCACCCAGTAACTCTGGCACTGGGAACCAATCGAAAAATGGTCGCTCCTCCCTTAGTCCACACCCCAGCACCGCAAACCATCACCCAATCCTCAAGCCCCAACTGTCGAATCCCCCTAACACAACCAAAGCCAACCCGTCACCTCAACAGCCACCATCATCACAAACACCCCACTGTCGGAGCATCACAACCACCATCGGCAACAAGCCCACCAACCTTTCTGTGAACGGGGAGAGGGGGAACCAACTAGGGGGAGGGGGATACAAACCCTAGAAGGAGAAAAAACCTATTCACAGACTCCCCTTGCTGACCAACCATCCCAAATTCCACATACTCCGTTTGCCGGCCACCAAACCCTAAACCACATATTTCTCGTCTCCGGCGTCCACACCTAAAACCCACAAATTTTCGTCTCCGGCCCCCACTCCCAAATCCAAACGGGCAACCACCACCACGCACAATCCCTACTCAACAGCTTCCACCTTGCTACCCAACCAGCCGTAGCAATCCAAATCATAACCCTTACCCACATATGCGACCACCCACAAGATGGCTTCTAACGGAAACCAGTGCAGGGAGCCATCGACGGAGGAGAGTGAACCAAGCCTCCAATAGCAGCAACCACAGGCACATAGACGGGAACGACTCGCAAAAGAAAAAGAAAACAAGCACACAACACCCTATTCTACCACGCCACTAGACGCCGGAGGAAACCGGCGGTGGCGGCAGAGACACCGAGACGGTGATTCGCCACATACTCCGTTCGCAATAGTTAATTTTCCTTGGTTGCCAAGTTCTTGGTTTTGTTCTTGACCATTAAGATTGTTTCTTGCCCACCAAGTTCCTCCTTCACAGTATCTCTAGTTCTTTATGTTCACGGAATGGGCATTTAACTTTTTCCCCTCAATGCCAGAGCTTAACATTAATTTTCATTCATGCAACGTCTCACATGTAGCCAATTTCAGGAGCATAACATGTTGTAATAGTTAGTGTCAAGCTTGAGTGTGGGTCTGTTGTCCCACATTGGAAAATGAAGAAGGATACAAAGCCTTTATAAGGCTCCACCCACCCAATCAATTAACTTTGGATGGTGGAAAGAGTTGGAGGGAAATTTGAAAATTTCCTTGGTTTGACCTTGACCTTGGTTTGAAATATAACAATATTTAATGGTCAAAAGATGGGCCCTTGGACACTTGGGGCACTTGGGTCTTGGTTGAAATTAATTAATACATTTTAATTAATTTTATTTTACTTAGCAGTTAATTGCAGTTGGCCCCAAATAGTTGTGTCCCTTGATTTCATGAGTTGTGTTCATTCAGATATTATTTAATATCTTTATATCCTTCAATTTTATGAGATCAGAAACTCATTATTCAAAAATATATTCTTGGGGAAATTCTGAATTGCTGATCAGAATTTTATTTTGGCTTTGTAATCCTTGAGGAATCTGTCATTAACCCAGCAGCAATTATAGTGGGGGCATATTTCCTTAAGGACAGTGATTAGTCATGCTCAAAGCCTTATTTTCGTAATAGATCCAACAATCTTAAGGAAATAGCAACGATGGAGGCTAGTGGTATTGATTCTGTCTTCAACAAAATGTTCAATCCTGATGTGTTTAAACTGGAGCGTTTTGATGGCACAAATTTTATCCCCTGGAAGGACAAGTTGTTGTTCTTACTTACTGAATTGGGCATTGCATATCTGTTGAGTGGCCATCTGCCCAATATTCCTGAACCATCTGATAAGGAGCCCGAAGCAGTGACTGCATCTAGCAAGAAGCGTAAAGAAGATGAAGTCCGCTGTAGAGGGTTCATACTGAATTCGCTATCTGATCGGTTGTATGATCTATTTTGACCGATGAAGTCCCCGCAAGAAATCTGAAAGGCCTTGGAAAATAAGTACACATCTAAGAAACAAGGTACGGACAGATTTCTTAGTATGAAGTTTTTTGAATTTCAAATGTCCGATAAAAAGTCTGTCTATGAGACTCAAGTAAAATGAACAATTAAGTGGCTGCTGTGATTGGTTGCAGTTGTTGCATACTTTGAAAATTTAGTATGATAGACTCGTGTTCGCGAGTATAAATTTGCTTTTGATGAGCTAAGGTGAAATATTGAGCAAACACTCAATTGAAAAAGTCTGGAAACAGATTGGTGGTATGATTCTGGTGCGTCGTTGTGCATTGTTGCAGAAATTATTGCTATGATTGCAGGTCTTAAAATTAGTATGATAACAGAATGCAATATGGCAACAATTGAAAAATCTGCAGATTGGTGGTATGATTCTGGTGCGTCGGTGCATTGTTGCAACAACAAAAATCTGTTCACAGATTATGAAGTTGCAACAAAGGATGAGAAGATCTTGATGGGAAATCATGACACAGCCATGGTTCTTGGAAAAGGGACTATTGAACTGCAATTTACTTCCGGAAAGAAGTTGATTCTGATGAATGTATTCCATGTCCCGGATGTGAGGAAAAATCTGATTTCTGCAAATCTGTTATGCAAGAAGGGCTTAAAGGATGTTATAGAGGCAGAAAAAGTTATTTTCTCTAAGAATGGTGTATTTGTTGGACAAGGATTCTCTTGTGATGGCATGTTTAAACTAAGTATTAATAAAGTGGATGTTTCTATTTACTTGGTTGAGTCTTCTTTTGATTTATGGCATGTTCATTTATCACATGTAAATTTTCAGTTAATCAAGTTTATGTCTAAACATAATTTGATTCCTTGTGTTAATAAAAATTCTGGAAAGTGTCAGATATGTATACAAGCAAAAATGACTAAGAAACCTTTTCCAAATAATGAAAGCATATTTGAATTGCTTGATCTTGTACACTCTGATATATGTGAACTGAATGGTCTATTAACTAGAGGTGGAAATAGATATTTCATTACTTTTATAGATGATCATTCTAAATTTACTAAGGTTTATTTGATGAAAAGAAAAGATCAAGCTTTTGACTTGTTTAAATGTTATAAAGCCTTAGTTGAAAATCAATTAGAAATGAAGATAAAAGTTCTCCGTTGTGATCGAGGTGGTGAATACTTTTCAAATGAATTTTCTATTTTTTGTGAAGAAAATGGTTTAATACATCAAACGAGTGCACCTCATACCCCACAGCAAAACGGCCTAGCCAAAAGGAAGAATAGGATGTTGGTAGATATGGTTAATGTTATGCTTATGCATGCTAAACTACCAACTAATTTATGGGGAGAGGCATTATTAACAGCGTGTCATGTACACAACAAAATACCTTCAAAGAAGTTTAAAATCTCTCCATATGAATTATGGAAAGGAAGAAAGCCTAACTTAAACTATTTGAGGTTATGGGGTTGTGTAGCCTATTATAGAGTTCCAGATCCTAAACGAACCAAACTAGGACCAAGAGCTCTTAAAAGTGTCTTTGTGGGTTATGCAGAAAACTCAAAAGCATACAGGTTGTTGGATTTAGATTCTAATGTTATTGTAGAATCTAGGGACGTTGAATTCTTAGAAACAAGTTTTCTTGGTGATTCTAACGTAAATCCACAATCAAATAATGAACCGTTGAATCCTACATCGGTACATGACACAAATATGAACTCTAGTTCTTCTTCAAGTAAGAAACGAAAAGGAATTGATCTTCCTATTGAACCTAGGAAGAGTCAAAGAGTTCGAAAGGAGAAGAATCTAAGTTCAGATTTTATTTCGTCACAAGCAATAGTCTTTTTGGTTGAAGGGAGTAGAGATGAGGTTGTAAACAAAATACCTATTGTTTTACATTTGGAAGAGGATCCTAGAACTTATAGTGAAGCAATGGTTTTAAGAGATAGTGCTTTCTGGAAGGAAGCAATAAACGATGAAATGGATTATCTTTTATCAAATGATACTTGGGTATTGGTTAATTTACTTCTTAGTGCTAAATCCATTGGGTGCAAATGGTTGTTTAGACGGAAATTCAATACTGATGGATCTCTACAAACTTTCAAAGCTAGACTAGTTGCAAAAGGGTTTAGGCAAAAGGTAGGAGTCGATTATTTTGATACATTTGTTCCTGTTGCTAGGATTACTTCTATAAGAGTATTGTTTGCATTAGTATCAATCTATAATTTATATGTTCATCAAATGGATGTGAAAACAGTATTTTTGAATGGTGAACTTGATGAAGAAGTGTACATGGATGGAGCAACCTGAAGGGTTTGTGCTTCCTGGAAATGAAAAGAAAGTTTGTAAATTAGCTAAATCATTATACGGATTAAAACAAGCTCCAAAACAGTGGCATGAGAAATTTGATAGTGTGATTTTATCACACGGTTTTAATCACAATGGAGCTGATAAATGCATCTATTCCAAATTCACAAAGGATTATGGTGTGGTAGTATGTCTATATGTTGATGATATGCTCATCATAGGAACCAATATGAATGTGGTGAATGATACTAAGAAGTATCTAGCTTCTCAATTTAAAATGAAGGACATGGGAGAAGTAGACATTATCTTGGGAATCAAAGTTAAGGAACATAGTGGGGGTTTTGCTTTAAGTCAAACACATTATGTTGATAAGATTCTTTCCAAATTTGATCATTTGGGGATTAAAGAATTTCATACTCCGTTCGATGTATCTAACAAGTTGGTGGAGAATTTGGGAAGATCAGTAAGCCAATTAGACTACACTAGTGCAATTGGTAGTTTGATATATGCTATGCATTGCACTATGCCTGATATTGCTTTTGCAGTTTGCAAGCTTTCGAGATATACTCATAATCCTAGCACCGACCATTAGAGAGCTATTGGAAGAGTTCTCGGTTATCTTAAAAGAACTAAGTTCTTTACTCTATTTTATAACAAGTTTCCTGTGGTGCTAGAAGGTTACAGTGATGCTAGTTGGATAACTAGTGTAAATGATAATAAGTCAACGTCTGGTTGGATTTTCACTTTAGGTGGAGGAGCTATCTCATGGACTTCTAAGAAATAGACGTGTATCACTCATTCCACAATGGAATCTGAGTTTGTAGCTTTGGCAGGAGCAGGCAAAGAGGCGGAATGGCTAAGAAATTTATTGCTAGATATAGAGTCGTGGCCACAACCGATGCCAGCAATCTCTTTGCACTGTGATAGTGAAGCTACTATGTCTAGAGCATTTAACAAGATATATAATGACAAGTCTAGACATATTGCTTTGAGACATGAGTATGTTAGACAACTAATTGCTAATGGTATAATCACAGTTGTCTACATACGATCGAAAAAAAATCTTGCTGACCCACTAACTAAAGGTCTCTCGAGGGATATAATAAAAGGCACTGCGAGTGCAATGGGTCTAAAATAGTTCAAGCTTGTCACCAGTAACGGAAACCTTACCTTTATTATTACAATGAAATTTGAAAGGTTTAAAAGGTAATAACAAGTTATAGTTTGTGACAGTCAACAAGTACTAGGGTCGAGATAGTGCTTAAGGAAAAGAGGCTGAGTATTTAATACTCTTAATGAAGTATTGGGTTCGGAATAAGAACAAGAAAGTCCAGTTTGAGACTTTATTTAGACTTCACCTATGTAAACACGAGGAATGGTGCCGCTCATATCAAAGTTTGGAACATAAAACTTTGTAAGTGTTTATGAAATCAGGAGGTAGTACAAGGCCACAACATGGTGCTAAAGCTCAAGGTTAACATGTTAAAGAAGTAGTAAGATTTGTGTGTATGATATTTCCGGTCTTGTCAGTACAGGAATTATGGTTTAATAGATTATAGCTAACCATTAATTTCGACAAGATTTTGAAATATTTATAGTAATAGGAGGTTTAAGTCGAAAGATACTTTCTATATGCATAAATCTGTTCATGTTTCTGATTCTATTGTCACTAACTAAGTGAGGGATTGTTGTAATAGTTAGTGTAATAGTTAGTGTCAAGCTTGAATGTGGGTCTGTTGTCCCACATTGAAAAATGAAGAAAGATACAAAGCCTTTATAAGGCTCCACCCACCCAATCAATTAACTTTGGATGGTGAGAAGAGTTGGAGGGAAATTTGAAAATTTTCTTAGTTTGACCTTGACCTTGATTTGAAATATAACAATATTTAATGGTAAAAAGATGGGCATTTGGGCACTTGGGTCTTGGTTGAAATTAATTAATACATTTTAATTAATTTTTTTACTTAGCAGTTAATTACAGTTGGCAGTTAATTGCAGTTGACCCCAAACAGTTGTGTCCCTTGATTTCATGAGTTGTGTTCATTCAGATATTATTTAATATCTGTATATCCTTCAATTTTATGAGATCAAAAACTCATAATTCAAAAACGTGTTCTTGGGGAAATTCTGAATTGCTGATCAGAATTTTATTTTGGCTTTGTAATTTTGGAGGAATTTTTCATTAACCCAGCAGCAATTATAGTGGGGGCATATTTCCTTAAGGACAGTGATTAGTCACGCTCAAAGCCTTATTTTCGTATTAGATCCAACATAACATCCTATCTTTTACCATATCCTTCCTTTTTCTATCTCTGTATTGCATGTATGCTCTTGAAAATAATTCTGTTAAAGATTATCTAGCAAAGGTTGGTTGGTAACACACACACACATAAAAGGAAAATTGAATATATTGCTAACATTAAGCAAGGCAACTTGCCTAAGAGGCTAACGATTAAAATTACGTCATTTTATATTGTTTTGCTCATTTTTTTTATTTTCTCTCTCCCTGTAAAACGCACCTCTCTCTCTCTCACTCTCTTTCTCTCAGATCTGCCCACACCACATAATCGCCCTATCGCCTGCCAACCATCGAACTGTCGATCCACCACCCTATCATCACAAACAACCGCCACTACATAGACTCACCACTGCCGTTCGTTTCTATTCGGTGGTATCAGATTAGACAACCTCCATCTACTCTGCTGTCGGCCTCCTCCATCGGTGGTGTCACCTGCTTCTTTTGTCGACCTCCATCGATGGTGATCCACCACCCCCACCATAAAAAACAACTTCAAACATACCCATATAAAAACCCACCACGGACAGCCCTCTCTTTGTGGCACATCACAAAACCGCACCATCACCTCGCATGATTGTTGGCCTCCTTCTCCAGTCACCACTACTACAAACCACCCACCAGCCCAACCATCAGAAAATCGTCGCCACATCTGAAAACCCATCACTGCCGACGGTCTATCCTCACACCAAATCACAGAATCAGCTACCACCACCTCGCCTTATCGCCGGGCGCCGTGGCCTGCCAATAAAGGGGGCTAGCCTTTGATGAAGACGAGGGTGATAGTCCTTGACGTTCAGATTTGTTGTATTTTTTTAGTTTAGTGATGATTTATTGGTAATCATGCCCTGGCGTAGTTTGATGTGAAAGGGAAAGATGCCCCGGCGTGGTTGACAGAAACGCTGGGGTTGAAGACGATGACAGCAACGGCGGCGAAGGACTTTTCCTGCTGATTGTGCGGTTCCTACTGTTCAGTCAATTTCATCTATCATAAATCTAATGCCATGAACCACTACATGAGTTTTCGTCAAATTGTTGATCTGCAAAGTGAAAATAAGGGCTTAATTGGTTGGGGATTTGGATTACAATGGAGTGTATTCTGTGATGGATGATTCGATAGAACGAGGATTGGTTAGACTCCTGATAGAACAATTTGCAAAATGGACTAATTCCTATTTTTTTATAACTAGTTAAAACCTCGTGTGCATACGGGCCATACATAGTAAATCTATTTATATGTTTTACAATGCCAACCTCACATAAAAATTGAGTATAGATGTAATTTTAATGTAACATATTAATTATAGAAGTAATTTTAATGTGTAATGCATTTGACTATGTGACATGTGTGACTGAAGTTTAGTAAGTAATTACTATTGAAAGTAATTATCAAAAGTTAAAAGCAAAAGAAAGAAAATAAATCTTTGATAACTACTTTATAAATCATTTTTTTTATGGTCTTTAAATTCTTGCAAACAACTACCTTATATGTTTTTTGTGAATTTTTTCTTTTTTCACACACATTGTGTGTGGAATGACACGTAGTACATTATACATAAAGAGGCACAGCATAAAATGCCCCTTGGTCATCTGAGAAATTTGATATGGATACTTCGCATTATTGCAAATGAGCAAAATTTAAAAGAGTCCGTTTAAAATTAATTCTTATAACCAATTTTAAGTTTTTGGAAGCTGATTTAATTGGTTTTATTCTTTACCAGACCTAAGAACCTAATTATATAGATTTAAGTTTTTGACACACTTATGAACCTAATTCAGTCGACATTAAATCAACTTTGACTATCCAATAATCAAAATCCAAATATTCTCTACTTCTGTCGCTGAAACTTTGAACTATTACTAAAAAGATAAATCTTGTCACATTTCCAGTGGCAAATGACCAAAATACAGTGACAAATATTTCTCAACACCTTTATTTTGGAAAGTAGTGTTGTAAATTTGAAGCCCTACAGTAAAACATGGATGGCGGGAAGAGAAGATGCAACAAAATTACTATATACTTGTTGCCAAATAACAGAAGTCGTTAGGCAAAGAAGCTATAGTGACCTAAAATGCCACTAAGGAACAATAATAGCCCAATTTTCGTTTTAGATACAATAAGTAGCCAAATTGTTATTAGTTTCGTTCATATGTTCTCACCATAATTATGCAAAAGATTGTAAAGGATAAATTTTGTCCATTAACTCATCATCTGATTCCTTTTATGTCTCAAAGATGATGATGTGCTAGGCCCTGAGAAGACTCAATCCGCCGAACATCATTTTCCACAACAATAAATATGGCTACTGGATAGGCTACTATGTTAACCATCTCTTTTCACAGCGAGACTTGTTGCAACGACACTTATGCATGTCTCAAATAATGTCTTCAAATGGTCATCTTAGCATCTCCTTCAGCATCCAAACAGTATGAATCGGTTGCCTTAGCCTGAAAGTTTTACTCCATAGCCTTATTTTTTTCTTTCTCTCTATTCCATACATTTTTTTTTTGCCAAAATCCAAAAGCTATATGATTAGGCATGAGGAAAGTACTTAGTGTAACATACGTACATGCAAAAAGGTTGTGGACATCACCATTATGCGGTTGGTGTAGTGCGACCTGCTTATTTATAACTTATCTATTTTTCGCGGTTCATTAGTGATAAAAACATTTACTTCTATACATAACTGCGATTTGATTAGTGAAAAAAAGAGTCTATCTTAGTTAAAAAAAAGTATGCAGGTAAGGGATAATTGTAGCTGTAATTAAAGTACTTAGTTTGGTAAGCACATGATATCTCACTTTTTTAATGTTGCCTTGAAGTCATGTTGGTCATTCCTGCACCATCACCCAAAATCTGCTGTCTTTAAGTCCGACGGCAACCGATCCATTGACGTTGCTGAGTGGCCACAACCTGCTCACATCCCTCGAAATAACCTATCACTCCCCGTATCCCCCATAATCCCCACCCAACACTTTCAGACATACACAGGAACACGAAACACATAGACACGCCCTCATCCACACACACCGTTCACACATGAAACACACCCATTCGGCCATTGCCGAATCCCAAGCCACCCACACACACAGACACCACGGTACCCCACCTCTCCCTCACCACCCAAAATCAGGTATCCTTCGATCCGATGGCGACTGGTCCATCGACATCAGCCAGCGACGACAACCGGCTCACACCCCTTCACATAACCCGACCCCCTACCACTCCCCAAATCCCCTATCCCACCCAACACCTTCAAAAGCTTCCACCACCGCTCTAAGTACAACAGTGCCATCATATACGGCAACTTGCAGTCATATCTAACTGCTTGGTTATGGATAACAAATGTTTTATGGATTAAATACAAATAAAACTATAATTACTCTTGTACTTGATCATGCTCAACAATTGTTCGTATCTGATCCTTCAGATTTTTGTCAGATGATCAAAATTGGGAAAATGGTTGAACTGAGAATACTTGTTGATAAGAAGTAGAAGTTCAAAGTAACTGAGCAGGTTGTGGCTTAAACAAAGGAACTGGTGAAAAGGAATAAAAAAGGGTCAGATGCGGTTTTGGCTAAAATAGAGGAGATCGTGGGGCTAAAATTTATGTGGGCTAAACAGTTATTTTTATTCCTTTGGCCAATAGATTATTTACATCTCATTATGTTTATAAACAAAAATTCAAGAATTTTAGAAAAATGGATTGATACTTTGGAGGGCATAGATCCTATCAATCGAATCCTTTTTTTATATATAATATAGATGCTACTATATGTGCAAGGTGGCATATAATATCACACTTACATCTCAATCAGAACAGAAAATTAAATGTAGAGCACAACAAAAGCAATGATAGTTGTACTTCAGTTTTAACCATTTGAATTCTAACTTCAAATTTTTTTGACACTATGAAAGATGCACGACGACAAAAGTGTCTCTCAAAAAGCTAAGTAAAGTTCATATCGCTTTTTTCTATTCTCATGTAGGCGTGGCTTTTATTTTTAAGTTCCTTGAATTAATTTATTTGTATCATTTTTTGTCAAAGATATGATTTATATGATAGTTTACGTAAGGCATATTTACGATCGGTGTTTTTATTAGGCAATAAAATTCAACCACATCAAACAATAAAGCTAAAAAAATTAAAACATTCAAAGTGTATCCCTTATGATACATGATTACCGAATAAAGTTTGACATCATACAATTAAAATTATTAGTTTATTTGTAATCATCTACTTTGTCAGAGATGTAGCCAGTGGTTAGTATATCTCTTTTGAGGACTACAATTCCTTTCTGTACATAACTTAATATTTACGTAAAAGTTGAGTTAAAACCTAGTAGAAGCTTTGGTAGGCATCTATTCACACAATTAGGGAAAGATAATGGTTTTTATTTTTGGCAAAACCATCCTCTCGCCAACCCCCCACCCCTCTCTCTCACACATCAGCCACCCCCCAAACCACCCCACCACCCCGGGGGGTTACCCACGACCGCTACCCACCCCATTACCCATAACCCCACAACAATGGAAATACCCCACCACCCCGCAATCCCCCCACCCCCTCAAAATATATATAGTGTTATCCTACACAAAATTATTAGTAGTTTTTTTTTTTGGTACAAACAAAGTTATTAGTAGTACTTCTTAATAAAGTTGTGTGAAAACTTTGTTAGATTAATGTACAGGTAAGAAGCCCTCTATCTTTTTGGTGGACAGGGGACTATGGTAAACTTAGAAGTGATTACTTCTCCATTTGATGTGATTTAAAGTTGTATAGGAGCGAATTAAAAGTTATTAGTTTTTTCCATGGAAGAAGTTATTCTCATTCCATCATATGCTAGCTTACCGCCCTTGACCTTTAAGATTAATAAAGTATTATTAGGCAATGCAAACCCAAAATAAGTATATCAAGCATAAAAATGAAGATGGATAGATATCAATACATTTGCCTTTCACAAAAGCATGTGATAATTGAAGGGGGAAAAAATAAAAAGACATTAGCATAGTGAAGAAACCTCATGGATGGCTGATATGAGGGATCATAAAACCATCTTCACTCAGTCTCCTGCTGCATTTTATCATACTATCAAGTGCTTCGGACCCCTTGATCACTCCATTATTCCACTCACCAGTCTAGTGAAAATTATAGAAGCAAAGTTGAAGTACCCGTATAGCCAAATTGTGTGATTGAACGAACCCCAAAGTGCTTTTAAGATCATAATCCGCATAGGGCAACATGTGATTATAAGCCTGTAGTCAGTGCCAACGTAGTTCTCAGAGAAAAGTGGAACCATTGTATACGCGCGTGTGTATTCATATTAGGGGAAACAGAGTAACATGATCATACCTGGAGAACTTATTTAAGGACATCTTATGAAAGATATACATGTGAATGCTTGAAAGGAGCTGAGAACATCCTCTGAGAAGGAATTGCGGTTGAAAGGAATTTAAGAGAGGAAGAAGGAATAAAAACCGTCGGTGCCCTTTTTGCTAAATGAAAGGAGGTCATGGGATAGAACTTAGGAGATAGAACCGGTTATCTTATTCCTTTAGCCAATAATTTTTTTACACATAATTATAATTATCAAGAAAATTCAAGAATTCTAGAAAATTGGATTGGTACTTTAGTGGACAATGAGCTTACCAATCGAATCCAAATACATATATATTATAGATTTAAAGATTTTCTCCTATCTAAGAAGGAGAAGGGTTCTGTACTCATAGAAACTCATCAGCTTTCCTTATCAATTTATTGGATACCGACTTATTTCGTTAATCTCCGCTTGTTACATGAGGTGAAGGTTAGAGACGGAGAGTGGTGGCTGAAAGTGGAAGTCAAATGTCAAACAGGAAATAAACAATAAAACAAAAAGAAACTCTGATTTATAGAACAACCACTAAATATACAACATAATTTTTGGTTCTAGCCTTAGGCAACTTGCCTAAGGCTGGAAACAAATTCTCTTTTTCCATATACATACAAACATACATACATATATGAAAGCCGGAGAGAATGTAACATTCTTTTTCTTACTTGGCATGCCTCTCTTTATACAATTTGACATTCAACCAATCATATAAATTTTACTTTTCTCTCTCTTCCACGTTAGCATGTCCCACTTAAAAATAAATTTCTCTGTCTCTGTCTATATCTCTCTCTAAATTTTAAATTTATATCTCATTATAATCTATATCTTATTCAAATTAATCTTGAAACCTAGCTTCCAATATTTTACACAATTCTAATGTATTTTTACAATGTAACAAAATTAATCTCCCTATTGTTACTTTATTGTAAGTCATATAAAATATTATTTTTATATATATATATATATATGTCTATATACACGTATAATTATCTCTCATTCGTATAACTGTTCCACGTGAGTTTTATTAGTAAAAACTTTAGCACATGGGTTTTTAATGTTGTTACTAAAAATGGTAAAAAAAATCATAAAAATATGAAAATAGCATTATTTGTTATTAGTATTTAACATATAAGTACGAATTTTTAATTAGCCGTTATATGCACGAGGTTAATACTAGTTAGTAATATGATGATATTGGGTTTATTATATCGTGTAATGCATATGTTTCAAAATCATTAGTATTGCATGCTAGCGAAAGCATTGAATTAATGTGTTAAAAGGTGGGTGAGTGGTGTTGTAATTACATAGTTAAGAGTCACATTAGAAGGTTATAAATCATTTTAAAGGTGTGTAGAAATGATGCTTTAAAGATATCAAGTGGAATAATAGGATTGCTTTTCTCTAAATACCCTAAGTTGTATCTTCTCAATATAGAAAAGAATGCTAAGAAAGGGGCTTTAAGGAGTTAAAAAGCGCCTCGAACCTCTTTGTGACATTTTGGGTGTTTCGTTACGCGCCCTCGATCTAAAAGTCATATTTTTTTCTTGCACCTCCAAATGCCTTTTCTTTTTCAGGCGCATTAAAGTGATAACCTTTTGGAGCTCTATTTAACAATCAGTATGAAAGGGCACCAAATAAAAGCCTCCTTTTTAGACATTTTAGAAATGCCTTATATATTTTGGCAGTTAAAAAATGCCAATTATAAAAGCTTAGCAAAAAACAAAAAAACCAAAAAATTAATATCACTCACACGCACTAGAGGTCGTTTGGAATTGATTCTTAAAAGTAAATTTTGATTAATCATAATTAGTTTCTAAAATTAATTTTAATCCATTTTTGGCATAAGAAATTAAAAGTTGTTGAAGGTGTTAGGATAAAAAGAAATTGAAGTAGGTTTAGTGTAACAAAATTATCATATCGTGTATTCAAACTAAAATTGAGCATTTTATGCAAGAGTAGTTTGATAAATTTATTGATCAAACCTGATTCTTTAAACTGATTAAATCTTAACCCAAGAAAATAGTGATTATGTATTTAATCAGTTTTGAACACATTGGAGCAAATTTAATCAATTTATTTATTTTTTACCAAACACTTTAAAACTAATTTAATCATGTTTGACCAATCTAAAATCAATCACAAACACCCTTTACCACAAACAGACCAATGATCTCTAACCACACGTACCAAAATTTCTCATAGTTTATTTTTAATTGAGACTGCATCACTTTAGAAAGTATGACTTTATCATACCTCCAAGCCCTAGTCCTAACTACTAAAATTGCCGTTGCCACACTACTACCACAGGCGACGTGACTTGGTGCTTCCCGTCGGTCCAACTCAGCTTCCCTAACTCGGTCATCATATTCCCAGGTGGCACCGCCACTTTCTCCGCTAAAATCCGCACTGCATACCTCTGTTTTTGGCCCTTGTTCACAAAGTCCATCTTTGGTGGATCAACGGTCACGATCACACCTTTGGGGTTTGTCACTGTTACACTGTAGCTCGACGCCCCCTCGCTAACATGCGTCACCGTTCTAGTTACCACGGCCTCCATCTTGGACGTCCCCGATGCATCAAAGGCAACAGAAATTGAGGGATAGTTTATATCCGACGGTTTGTGTTGCTTCTTCTTGGTACAAACAACTGCCCTCCGAGCAAGCTGCCTGATATCTTGACGGGTATAATCAGAAGCACAGAGGAAATCCAAGTAATCCTCCACCGTTAGATCATAAACCAAACCTGGATCAACCGCCTTTTCAGGATCCACGTGTCCAGCACCGATGTCCCACACCGTTGAAGCGTTGTAATTCTTCTCATCCAGTATTGGATTGCCATCGTGATCACGCGTGTAAGCCGTGGTCATGAGAGCCGATTTGATCATTGCCGGTGACCAATCAGGATGGGCCCCCTTAAGTAGGGCCAACAAGCCCGAAACGTGCGGACAAGACATTGATGTCCCAGAGACTATATTAAATTCCGTGCGCCTCGTGTCAGAGGATTGTTCGGAAGGGGCCACGTCATCAGGCCACGCCGCCAAGATGTTGACGCCTGGTGCAATTACATCCGGCTTGAGCACGTAGAGTGACTCGGCATTAGGGCCTCTCGCGGAAAAAGACGCCACCACCGGTGCAGGCTTGGCTCCGTTCAGAGTCCCTCGAAACACCATGGTGGCTCGTGGGTTGCTCGAAGATTTAATGTAGCCAAGCACCGTGTGAGCCGCCGACTCTGTAATGGCCACAGCCGGGATCCAGTGAGGGTCAGCCACTAATCCTTCGCCTAACGGTGCCACGTTAGCAACAATTAACCCGACCCCACCAGCTTCCTTTACCACACCTCCTTTGGCGACGCGTGGTATGCCACCTCTTTCACACACCACGATTTTCCCGCGTACTAGCTCCTTGTCCAGCGAGTTCGGCATGCAAGTCGCCGCAAAGAAACTGCTGCCGCCGTTTCTGCTAAACGACGCAGTTCCGGCGTAAATTAGGGGAAAGAAAGTTTTTTCAGCTAACGGATCCCCGCTGTACAGTGACGCCCCGGTGATGACGGTACCGTCTTCGAGAAGTAGATCAGCCGGGAACTTTCTGTCAATTGTGCCGGCACCGATTGTGGTGATCCAAGGAGCAATGTTTGTCACTGTCATTTTACCAGGACCTTCGTTACCGGCTGAAGCGGAAACGAGAATTCCTTTCTCCATTGCTCCAAAAGATCCGATCGCGAGAGGATCGAGATTATAGGGCACAGCGCCACCGCCTATGGAGATGGAAATGACGTCGACGCCGTCTTCTACGGCCTTGTCGAAGGCCGCGAGGATGTCCGAATCCATACAACCGCGCTTCCAACAGATTTTGTAGACGGCAATTCGTGCTTTTGGTGCGAGCCCCACGGCCACGCCCTGGGCGAAGCCGAAGAGCGAGGCGTTACCAACGGCTCTTCCGGCGGCCGTGGAGGCCGTGTGAGTGCCGTGGCCGTTGGAGTCTCTGGCGGACTTGATACCCGCTGTGATGTTGATTCCACGGCCGGTATTGGCTTCGTACCCGGCGGTGAAGTACCTGGCGCCGATTATCTTTTTGTTGCAGTGGTTTTTGGAGAATTTCTCGCCTTCGGTGCACTCTCCTTTCCAGTGGGAGGGGATGGGCCCGAGACCTTCGTCGTGAAAACTGCGTCGTTCTGGCCATATACCAGTGTCGAATATACCGATGATGACGTTTGAGCCCGAGTTGGACTCGGTTAACAGTCCGTTCGGGTCAGTTGTAGTGAGCCCGAGAAATTGAGGTGACCGAGTCGTGTGAATTTGACGAAGTTGGTCTGGTAAAACAGCAAGAACGCCGGCGCGTTTTTGTAATTCTTGGACTTGCTGTTGGGTGAGTCTTGCAGAGAAACCATGGAAAACGGTTTTGTAAACATGAACGAAGTCTTTGTGTTTGGTTTTGGTTTTGGGTCCATCATCATCAGAGCCTAACGGGCTAAAACTACTAAGGCTTCTAAGTGTTGCACTGTACCAGTTTTCGACATCAGAAAAGGCCGACGGTTTCAAGTCGTTTTGAACTCTGATAATGAAAGTCTGGGTCTTATCGACTTCGTTTTCTGCTAAAATGGCTAAGAAAGAGAGGGAAACTGTATAAAGTAGAACCCAAAACTGACCCATTTGGAAAGAAACGATGGGGAGTGCTTGTACGAGGACGGTTTCTGAAGCAAAGTGGTGTTGGATTTATAGTGGGAGAAAAAGGAGGCATGATTCAAGAAGAGACAGATCAAGCAGAGTTGAGGTGTGGGAAGGCAGAGAAGGTTGAAAAAAACGCACAAGAAGCTGAACAATTTCTTCGTGACTAATGAGAAGTGGAGGCCAGAAAGGTGCTTCCACTGAGAGGAGCCAAACCATTGCATGAAAGTGAGGTGGCCGATTTCTGGATGCTCAGCATCTTTTGTCATTAGTGGGTTACCTTTTACAGGGGTGAGAGAGTGAATATGTCTGCTTTTATGGCATCAAGGGAGCCGGAGACTTCAGGGATGATTTCACCCCTCTTTGTCATCATTAAGGACAGTAGTTACTTTCCACACTGGGAAGATGAGGTTGGTGGCTTTGTTATCTGTGGTTTGCTGGTGGCTTTGTTATCTATGGTTTGCTGCTAAAACTCGCGTAGGATGGTGCAGTTCTCTCCTTAATATGCGCATGGAGCCATCCGGAAAATCCCGGCATGCCGTTGTGTCACAGTTGGACTTTGCAGTCGGACCTGCGCTGGCATCGTGGAGGCCGGTCGATCACCGTTTCCTTGTTAGTTTCCATTCAAGACGTTCCTTCCTTGTGGTCTCTGCAACGATTTTGGATAAAATATTAAAATTTGGTTGAGAAGCATTATCTTCACGTAGGGCGAGCGAATTAAGTGAAAGAAAGGCTTTATAAGTACTTCAAGATAGCCGTTGGGTATAGATCATTGTAATTGTTGGTATTAAACGATAAATTCATAGTAAGGGCGAGTCAACAGCTCTCGTTAACTACGTCTCTATCCTTTGTACACATCGACCGTCGCTCCTACCGATTGAATGGTCCGGTGAAGTATTTGTCTCTCTGCGACGTGGGCGGTTCGCTGCCCACGACGTCGGAGAAGTCCACTGAACCTTATCATTTAGAGAAGTCTTAGTTATCATCTTTGAAATTAGATACGTGATGCTGACAGAGTTGGCGTGATCGTTTCTGATTAAATCTGTCTACAATCATAATTAGAAAGCCTAATATAAAAGGTTTTCAATTTACTTATAATCTCAGTTTCAATACAACAAAATGTAGCACAAGCACTACCAGAGTAGTCGAATGAAAGGAGTGTGAAATGCACTGTGGTCGTCCTGGCCTATCATCACCACCCACCAACATAGTGGTCTTGAGATTGAGCATCTTGAAACCCAATCTCCACTTACTTCAAAGTCTTCCATTATTCAAGCTTTATACCTCCATATGCTCCTAGCGCCACAAGGAAAGTTACCGAAATCCTGTTAGCATGATAGACAAACCGAGGCAAAAGCATAAAGGAAAAAGAAGAAGATATGACTTCCAAGCTACTTGCTTTATTAAAAATTAATCTAAGTCTTTTTTTATAGGCTTACACTTAATAGAAAATTAAACACGCAAAAACCAACTGATAATCAATTTCCTGGAGTTGGGACAAATTTGACTCTGCAAAAAAAAAAAAGGTGCAGCAAATAGAAGCAATTTATTTTACAGATCCGAGCTCGCTTCCCATTTCCGTGGACTTGAAAATATGCTATATATGTCATTTCCAAATTCTAACTCCTTATGTCTTTTCTTTCGTCTAACTACGTTTCTCCCCACAAACGTAAAACAGCAACAAGGGCAGGGAAAAAGGCGGCCACTTGCGCTACAATATCTATCACTAGCCTTGTTGTGAAAACATAATTGAGCTGTTATGATGAAGTGTGATCCAGACATTGAATAGAAACCATGGATGGAATAGATAACTAACTTGCATAAGCTACATCACAATCTTTCATGTATGAATTTTAAGTGACGCTGCTTACGGTGTGCGCGCGCAAGAGCCGTCACAAACTCGAGTGCACGAAAATATTGATTTTGAAAAAATCACCGAGTGCCTTAGAGTGCCGATATTATTTTTAAAATTGGGATTTTGGATATGATAACTACCTAACCAAAATATTTACGGGAATAATGATCATGTTTTTGTATTTACATTATACATACATAGGTGGATATATATTTTACATATTCTCATGACTGGACAGTTGGCTTGACCCAATGGTTGTAGCTTGGGATTGATTCGTAGGTTCTACTTCATAGTTCGCGATCTAGACTAACACAATTCGCTGTTAAACCACGAATTCGTTCCAAATCATTAGTCCGCGATTTGGGTGCGTTTCACCACTCAAAATTGGCAAATTAGGTCACCCAGTGTATGATATATTACCCTTGTTGTCATTCGCATTTTCCATAGTTATGCCCGCACCCGTTCATGTGTGATTCAAACAATTTCAGCTATCTATGTTTCTGACAATATTGTATATCTGATATATCTCCACCCGAGAAGATCCGTTCAAATTTTAATTCGAAGGAGTGCGACTATAATTATAATTATACAGGTGTGTGGGTTACCAAGTGTATCATTCCTCAGACTTAGGAGACGGGGGTGTGCTTAATCAATAATTTTTTTTGTTAATCTTCTCAAATTACAAAAATATTAAAGAGAATCTCAACAAGAAAATAGATAAAATCATAAAGATAATTTCGTCACTCTTTGCTTCATGAATAGGTGTAAATTTCTTCATGAATACGTTATTGTTTACCAAGTCTCTAAATGCCCTCATTACAGCCTTTGTCAGGCCCAATCTCAGCCCACAATTCGTAAAATTTGCATCATTTGGGCTACCAGATGTAGTCCTGGCCCATTCTTACTCTGCTCTCGTCCCCCTTTAATTTACTTCTGCAAGTCTAAGCCCGTCCAGGAGAAAGCTCGACTGGCTACTGTGACATCTCATTCAGCGTGCAGCCAGCCACGGACTACTTCATGGTCCACTACTACTACTAGTACATACAAAGTACACAGCCTGAAAGGTGCAAATTGCAAAACTCCTTAAAGATGCGAAGTGGAAACTGTGGGTGCCTTCGACGGTATCCAGTCAAGTACGAGGTGAGCAAAACGTGAACGAGGTTAATTAAATACTCGTACTATGAAAAAGTGAAAAACCAGCGGCGCTCCCAGAAAAAAAGCCGAAACTACCGGCAGCTCGATAAGAGTTGCTATCTGACTTCTTCGCCTGCGGCTGGCTTCTGGATTCATCACTTCTACAGTGAATTATTTCAGTGCGGCGTTACTTCAGAATTATTCTTATTCATATTCATATTCATATTCGTGAGTAAAAGTAATATTTTAACACTTGACCGAGTCAATGTTTCAGGAAAGGAATTGAAACTGCTGTTCACTTTTTTCAACTTTCACCGTATGTTTATCGTTAAAGATTCTTGATTATGCCTTTTTGTGGCGCTATTTTGATATTTAATGTAATTCATAAGAAGTACAGTGCGGTCAGAATCATCTTTTGCGTGGATGGTACGAACAGTAAAAAGAAACGATATAAATTTACCCTTACTTATTCTTTATAGGTCTAAATGAAGATATAATGCATAAGAAAAGGAATTTTGAATTAAAGCAGATTAAATGATGAATGATACGGTGTATACTTATCAAACTATATCTATATCCCGTGCTCTTGAATTTTTTTTTTTTTGGATTGAATTTTGTTTTCAAACGATCAAAAAACAAGAGAACCGAAAAGATAAAACCACTCTAACATACATGGATTAATTCTTCGTTGGAGATCTGCCTTGCTATCTTTATAATCGGTTTATGACTCTCTTTGTCTTTCAGTCATAAGCCCTGGGTGTTGAGAATTCTCGAAAGACAAAAATGTCTAAATTCAAATACGAACAATTAGGTAATAATGAAGTAATTTTCTTACTTGATTAATTGTTCTAATCCAAAAACTTACAGGAAAGAATAATACTGATATTGTAAAAAATTCATTTTTAACAAATACAAGATTTGTCAGAAATGAAATAATTTTGTTGCTACTTAACATTGATAAGTAAGGATTTGACATTACAATTTTAGTTGATTAATTGTTTAAATCCAAAAGCTTACAGGAAAGAATAATACTGAAATGTACAAAACTCAAAAAATTGAACTGAAAAACAAAATCCTGGCTTTATCCGCCTGCTACAGATCACTTGCAAGTGTAGAAGTTAGATCATCGAAGCTCCACAGGTCCAACGAACCACCGCCAACGCCGCCGTCCTGCGCCGGATTGGTTGGTGCCGCCGCCACAGATTGGCCGTCGAGATACGGAATCTCGTAGAATTTCATGTACGACTCGTACGCCATCAGCTCCTCCGTCATCTTCTGCACTTCGCTCTTCGCCTCCACCTCAACCGCTTCAACCTCCAGTTTCTCCACCTCTTTTTTCTCATTCTTACAATCGGCCCCGGATGAGTCCCCAATTACCAAATTAGACCAAGAAATATTTTTGGCTGGAACACTTGCATCGTGGTCATTGTTCAGATAACCATTGAATTCGCTACAAGGTTGAGAACGGGGACGGTTACGGTTGGGGTTTGGGTTTTGATATACGTCGTCGTCGTTAGGAAAGTTGACCTTGGCTTTCTTTCCTCTGATTTTACGAGCTTCCCTATCATAGGCTCTGGCGGCATCTTCGGCGGTGTTGAATGTGCCGAGCCAAACCCTCACGCCTTTTCGGGGATCTCGAATTTCAGCTGCCCATTTGCCCCACGGGCGCTGCCTGATTCCCCTGTAGAGATTCTTCCGTTGCCGCTTTGGGGTGTTGTCGACATGCTCACCACCTGTTTGTAGAAAGTCCTCGGTCAGTAATAGGCGGGCAAATATAAGAAAAGCGAGTAGGGAGAGGTGGGATTGTGATTACCTGAACAGGGTTGAGCTCTTTTGAGGGTACAAGGGTCATTCTCTCCGGGCTGAGTACTCCTGGATTTGGCCAAGGGAGGGTTAGGCCAGAGGTCGACGCCGGAGATACGGTGGCTGCGGCTGCGAGGAATGAGACCGTCAAGTATTGCGCCACCACACATTTTGAGTGCACGGTTGTTATAAGAACAGAGCAAATGTACGAGTAGTAGTAATGGAAAAGGTCGTGAAAGCCAGAGAGGGGCAGGGGCCTCTTTATACACCCGGACTTTGGAGCGAGAGGGGGGTGGTGGGTGACAGCAGGTACGCTCGAACTTTCGTAGTCTTACGTGTTAGGCAAGTCCAAGTCGCATCATTATCCAACTCTTCTTTTTCTCTTTTTGTTTTACTGATACTGATAGTCGCGTAATGATTTCTTAGGGCTTTGGAAAAACCTCTTCCCTCTCTCCGGACCTCATCATTCACGAGCATATTTTAGGACCGTTTATCATATATATTTTTTTTATAATGATGATAATTTTTTTTATTATTTTTTTTTGTATTTTTATCATTTTCTGTTTTCATTTTGAATAAAATTATTCAAATAGTGACAAAAAACTGAAAACACCTCGAGAGCTATTTTCAGTTTTTTTTCACCCGAGCTGTTTTCAGTTTTTTTCACCCAAACTTAATCCAATACAAGAAAAAATAACTGAAATTTTTTGATGAAAATAATAAAAGTACAGAACGTATTTTTTAACTAAATACGAAAATCATGAAAATAAAAACAGAAAACAAATATAGTAAACACAAAACTCTATTACCTTGCATTGCTCTAACTTGACGTTGCGGTAGATAAAACTTTTCGTATCCTGCATTAGAGGAGGTTGTTACACCTGGAGTGAGAACTCATATCCCCACTCTAAAATTGAACCAAATCGCTCAATTTATTCCCATCTCGTATAACTGGAGTGAACCTGGAATGGGATAATGAATTTGGGATCGTATCATGGTTCCTTAAAAGAAGAGAGTGCAAATAAATACATGCATCTTAATCTCTTGTGACAAGGGCCCAATAGTTCTTCCGAAGATTGGATCATCCATAAACACGGAGCCCACCTGCTGCTGATTCTACTTTTTGTTGGACTTCAGATTTGGTCTCCTAGAAAGGCGGTTCTTATTGGGCTTAACATTGGGTCATCCGTAAAGGCTGAGCCCACTGGTTTCCACTTTTCCCTGTGGACTGAAATTTGGCAAAACTGCAAGCGTGGCCTTAATTAGCTGAGCCTCACCTCACCTCATCGGCTGTTGGCTCTAAAACATACTGAAGCTAATCCCATGGGATGCTGAGCAAAACCTTTAAGTTGAAGAAGACCAACAAAAACAAGGGCTTTATACAGCTGCCATCAAATCATAGTGATTCTATTTTCTTGTGTAGGCTGATTATCCTATCGGGGGCTTTGGGCCTTAAGTTAGGGTTGACTGCAGTTTTTCATGTTTTCTTTTGTGGTAATTATACTTAGCCTTATTGAAGTTTGTGGTTAATTGGTTGTGTGAAGTGTACGAGGTATCGTAAATTACACTAATCCTCCTATCACCAACTTTAAATTTAATATGATAAGATTACCCTTTTGGATTCTTTTTAATATCACTAACCCTCCTATCACTGTGATAAACCCAATTTTTTGCCTCATCTGAATCAAAGTTAATGTATGACTCTATTGACCAATTCAATGAAGTTAATGTCTTGCATGATCATGATGTGAACCAGTTGCTCATGTACAATTTATTGCCACCTCCAACTCAACAGATGTTGATTCCTATCGTGCTACCAAGTAATGCACTACCCATGTCTATTCTTTTATTCAAGGGGAAATCTGGAGAATATCTTACCAAAAACACAAGTGATCGAGATAAAGAATACAAGAAGACATGAAGCGATCTCCTTATAAGAAGGTAGTAGAAGTTGCCTCAACACACAAAGTAATCGCGAAACCAAGAGGGATCCCAAAAATGGCCGTCACCAATTTCTCACTTGCCATGTCCATGTTCTTACTGTCACTGGTTATTGCTGTTTCGGCCGATGGGTACGGTTATGGCCCCAAACCAAGGGTAGAGAAACCCAAGGCAGATGAAAAACTGCTCCCTCTGACCACAGGCATTCAAGGGCTTATTTATTGTAAATCAGGCCCTAAACTTTTCCCACTTGCAGGTCTCTCTCTCTCTCTCTCTCAGCAAATAAATAGTAGCATAAAGTTGATCACCTGCCCAAGTTATCCGAAAAAGTTTATCAATTCATTTTCGTAGAAGTGATCCAACACAAACGTTATAGGAAACCTACCTTTCATACAAAGGAGTTAGCCATTTAAATATCAAATGCAGCACGTTTAAAGTCGTTAGTGACGAATGTGAAGCTCCAACTGTCAAACACGGAACTTGTTAATTAATCATTTGATCGATTCAGATCGAAGGTAAAACTCGATCATTTGACAGTAAAATTTGTAGGCATCAAAAACCATCTTCTTTTCTTTTTGACTTGATTATCATTTGCTAACTGTTCCTATGTTACGAGTGTAGGAGCTGTTGCCAGAGTAACCTGTCTGAGCGTGGACCAGGATGGCTACGAATCAGCTCCTTTCTCCATCTTGACCCACCCAGCTGATGCAAAGGGTTATTTCTTTGCTACATTGTCATCCTTTTCTCAGCTTAAAGATGGGTGCAAGCTCACAGAATGCAAGGCATTCCTCGAGAGCTCCCCGTGGGAGTCATGTAATGTTCCGACCGACGTGAACCAAGGGATCAGTGGTGCTCATATTCTTACTTCTAAATACACTCTCGTCAAGAACATCAAGCTGCACTCCGTTGGGCCTTTTATCTACACTCCGGAGCCTAAACCAGTCACCAATGGCTACTAAATTCTGGTCTATTCCATCAAAGGACGACTTTGTTCTTGAATTGTTAGGGAATTTGGGGCTCTCTTATGATGAGTTTTATGTCTACTAATAATTAGCTGGGGGTTTGTGATCTTGCCCTCTAGTCGTGCTAAAGATTTTAGTAGCTTTCATTTCAGACTTGCTGGCCGCTTTTGACTTTATTGCATTTATTTATGGGAAAATTGCGTAACATACCCCTGTGGTTTGAGATCATTGCAAAAAGACCCCTCTTGTTACAAAAATTATAAAAAGGCACTCAAAGTTGCAAAAGTCTTGCAACCGTAAAAAAAATCGTTAAAACTAACGGCGTGTGATATTCACGCTCCTGAAGAGCACGTTTGGTAGAAATTAACTAAACAAATGATCAAAATGCCCTCTTTATCTTCTTCTTCCCAAATCCAAAGCCCTAAATCCCACCGCCGCCTCAGTCCGATCGCCACCGCCGTCGCCATCGCCATCTTCTCCGCCAAATCGCCGCAGCCCCCTCAAGCCCAAAACCTAGCCTCCACCCTCATCAGGCCCCTAGTGCCCCACAGATCCCCATCCACCACCACCATCCCAATGTTTGCTACCACCCAGCCGTGAACACCCACCATGACCCTGTGCCGCCGTCGCAGCTAGCCCTTCATCAACCCAAGCCAACTGTGCCGCCACCCCCCACTGCGAATAAGTACGTCGTCGCCACCCACCGCGAACCGTGCATCGCTAGATCCGTCATCACCCACCATGATCTTGTGTCGCCGTCGCAGCTAGCCCTTCATCAACCCAAGTCAATTGCGCCGTCGCAACCCATTGCCCACCGCGAACCGCGCACTGCCCCCTACCGTTGCCAAGTGCATCGCCCCCACCGGTACCTTTCACCCACCGCGAACTCCACGTCACCAACCACAAGCCCATTGCACCGTCTCCACCATCATGATTCACAAACCACAAGCCTAGATCTACAATTCAAAAAACAAACCTAGATCTACAAAACCACAAGCCAGCCATCAACCCCATCCACAAGCACCGGGAAGCTCGCCACAAGCGTCGGGAACCTAGATCGACTGCCACTGCGGGAAGCTCGCCAGGCAGCCGTGCTCTGCCACCAATTTAGGGTTTGTTTTTAGGGTTTTTTTCTTTAACCAAATGGTAATTACATATATATATATATATATATATATATATATATATATATATATATATATATAGGGTAATTTAGACATTTTTATTATTTTGTTACGGGAATCGACGGTTGTAAGACTTTTACAACCTTGGGTGCCTTTTTGCAATTTTTGTAACTCGAGGTTTTTTTTTTTGTTGCAACAACCCCAAACCACATGGGTATTTTACGCAAATTTTCCGTTATTTATATCTAACTTGTTTTACAATTTATTCATTTAAGTCGCACACTTTCTATTACGTCTAACTCCATTCTTTACTTTTCGCGAAAACTTTATTGCTCTAGAAAAGTCAAATTCCGTTAAGAATGCACTTTAGAAATGTTTTGTAGCCAAATACCGCCAAAGTGAGAAAACATCAGATCAAAAAATTACAGAAGTTGCACATTAAGAACTCACAAAATTTTGGGGTGTTAGGGAATAATAATGTCTCCACTCTCCTCCTCCCTTTTCTTCACATTTTTAGCAGATTTACTAAATAAAAAGCATGAAAAAGAAATATCTAGTTGATAATCACATTGTGTTTTTAACTATATATCTACACTACATTTACTACTAAAACTCAATTATTGAGAAGAGAATGAAATTTTTTTTGCTGCTACTCAGGTTGAAAGAATCTTCCTCATACCTCCATATAGCGACAATTAATGGTCGCTAAATATTTGTAATGTTAGGCTATTTTAAAGAAATGTTCTTAAGAATTGTAACTAAAAGTGTTAACATAAAAATCATTAGAAATATTTAACAACTATTGATGATTGCTATATAAAGAATTGAAGAAAAATCTCACAATCTGAATAACAGTCAAAATTTGTTGGAAGAGAATATACCAAACGGATGGTCAAAAGGATCAAGCACCTACAAGGTAAGGAAGATGCCAAAGGCAAATCTTACCATAGAAAACCGTCAATTTCATTTCTATATATTTATATTATCACACGCACAGACACACTCTCTCCTCATGACATGACAAATGTAGAGTTTCCTTAAAGGGTAAATTGCACTAAACCCCCTGAGGTTTACGTCCCGTGTCTCACAAAGGACCCTAAGGTTCCAATTTCAACAACTAACACCCCAACTTTGCATTTTCGATCCAATTGGACTTAAAATTGACTTTCAGTTACAAGAGCTGTGGATGGCCGTCGCCCATGAGAGGCATTTTCGATAATCAACAATATTAAAGCATTTGGAGGGAAAAGGGTTCTTGTTCCCGCCACTCTCTCCTCTGCACACACAGACACACAGAGGCTGCTTCATAGTCTCTCTCTCCCTCCCTCCCTCTCTCTCACACACAAACACACATATACTACCCCTGTTAATATGAAAATGGAAGGGAACGTGTGTTTCTGTGGAAAAAATGCAAAGCTTAGGACCTCTTGGACATATGCAAATCCAGGAAGGAGGTTTCTTGGTTATGAAAACTACCGGGTAATTGTTAAAAATTTGTAGGTTGCATGTTTATGTCTTGTATGGCATACAATATTACAACTTGCATAATAAGGGAATGCTAAATATGCAGGTGAATGGAGGTTGTGGATACTTCATATGGCTTGATCCACCTTCCAATGAAAGGTTAAGGGCTACGATTAGAGGGTTACTCAGAAAAATCAAAAGGCTAGAAAGGCAGGCAATGATTTGGAAGCTCATGTTGCTAGTGACATGGCTGATGGTTGCAGTTGCGTGGTTTAAGAACCTGGAGTTGGAGACAGGGGCAGAGGAACCACTTCCCAGTTAGCAGGAAGTGGAAATGGAATAAAATTTGGCAAAATTTCTGTAGAGCATTTCCCCTGTATTTTTGTATCTGTGCAAATGTAGGGATGCGTTGGAGAGGGTATGTGTAAGTTGAAGTAAAAATGAAATGAAATTTGCATTTGGCAAATATTTTGTGCAACATCTGCCCTGTACTTTTGTATTTATGCAATGGCTAATAAGCCAAAACACAACCTGCCTTGCCTTGCCAACATAAGGACAAACAACACATCATGTACATTCCAACATAAGAACAAACCACAAACACAACTTCAAAAATATTTTACTTCATATTAATACCTACCAAATGTTGTCCAAAGTATTAAATATTAATCCAACAACATTTACAAGGGTAAACTTCATCTTCACAACAAAAGTACATAAGTAACACCCCTGACTTCACAATCCCTTAGCATTGTCTTAACATTACAAATTTCAACCAGACAACCCCCCCTGTTAACACAAAATGGAAATGATCAAATTTTGCTTCTTCAATCTCTTGACTTATCACTAGCTCTTGTCCTTGCACTTACACCACTTGCACTTTGTCTTGCATTAATCCCTGCTCTAAGTGACGAGGCAATGACCACATTCCTTCCATTGATCATGTATGATGCAGGCCTAACTTTAATATTTCCAATGTTTACCATAGCAGGTGGTGGCTGTGGTGTAGCCCTAAACATCCCATAAATAGGTCCACTATGGTTGTCTGATCTCATAGGTAATGGTTGACTTGAACTCATCCTCTGCTCACACACAAACTAAAAACATGAGATATGGTAAATTGGAAAAAAAAAATCACACAACTAAACATTTAAAAAATTAGTACTTACCTGACTCAAATTCTAACTTGAAGTCCCTGCCAAGTTAGGTTAAGTTGAATGCTGCATGTTGACATTTGGTGTAACAAGTTGCATACTTACTTGGTGTGTGGCATGCTGCAGCTTAAAGAAATGGGACCACTGAGACGGGACCACTGATTTTTCTAAAAAATAGGACAAATAATGGGGCCACTAATTAAAAAAACAGTATGTCATAATACCTTTGGTCTAGCTGTCTCATTTTGCTGTGCACCCCCTCTTTTTGTTCCCTTTCCTGCCCTTCTTATCTGCAACACTATTAAAGGCACCACTGAGTACACATAGGGACAATAACCCACTAAAAATATGCAGAGATAAGTAACTTACAGATAGCTTCACTCTGCCCTGCCTTGTCCCTGTATTTTCCTGCCTTGCTCTTTCATTTATCTGCCTTGCACTTTCACTTCCTTGCTTTGGCTCCTGAGTTGCTCTCACTGTATTCCCAGTACTTACCCCTCCATCATTTAGAACTGAACCTTGACTACCCTGCCCTTCTGCCTTCTTTCTCTTAGCACATGTTCTTCTGTTGTTCCCAAGGTTTCACACAATGAACATTTCACACAGTCAGGCTTGGGATGCAATTTGAAAGGGTTTTCAGCCACTTTGCTAGGCTCATGTACACCTCTTCTTCTTGCTAGCTTAGGTCTTCCAGGCTGCACTCTATGGTGGGGAGGAAGAATCTTAGGTAAGGCACTATCATTCCACATTTCTTGACCATTCAAAGCAAGAATTACCTGTCCATAAGCTTTCATGTAGATCTCTTTCTTGAAAGCCTTATGGACATAGTTGTCAGGGTCTGTGCCTGCCTGAAACATTGCTGCTACAGCATGTGAACATGGTATCCCAGTCAAATCCCACCTCCTACATGAGCAAGTGTGATGCTCCAAATGCACTACATACTGAGACCCATTTGTCCTTCTGATTTCATATTCCCCATCCTCAGATCCTAGTGCATAGAAATAACCAACAACCACCTTAGCCCTCTCAATCTTGCTTTTAACCCTAGGCACATACTGAGACAAGCTTCCAAATCTCTTTAAGGCTTTTTCTCTTTTCTTCCTTAGCCTAATCATTAAATACACCCTGATCCACTCCAACATACTTAGGATAGGCAGACATCTTGCTCGGGGATAATTTTACTGTTAAAACTTTCATTCAAGTTATTTGCCACTTGGTCACATTTGGTGTAAGTCTGGAAATGGGACCTACTCCACTAATGTGGTGGCTTATCACTCAACCATTTAAAGGCATCAAGGTTTATGGTGTTCATCTCTGACATATGGTTCTTAAACCTGTGAACGTAACTTGCTTTTGAGCAATCTCATAGACAATCTTGAAAAGCCTTGCCCCTAAACTCATCTTTGAAATTCTGGAGAAGGTGCATTGCACTGTCCTATGTTCTGAAGTTGGGACTACATCTTCAAGAGCATTTACTAGCCCTTTTTGCTTGTCAGACATCAATGTCCATTCATTGAAATTAACAATGCCTAAGTCTTGCACAACTAGCTCTATAAACCATTTCCATGATGCTGTGTTTTTTATTTCTACCACAGCATATGCAAATGGATGCATTCCATTATCTCCATCAACCCCAACTGCAGTCAACAACTGCCCTGGATATGGTCCCTTGACATGACACCCATCAAGACCAATGAATGGTCTACAACCCTCTAATAGACCCCTTTTAAGACCACCAAAGCATATGTACAACCTTTGAAAAAACCTATCAGGCAAATTTTCATCTATTTTAAACATAATTGTGCTCCTTGGATTGCTTCTCCTCAACTCCTCACAATAATCCTCTAATTTGGCATATTGCTAAGCAACAGACCCCATAATCATCTTCTTGGCCTTAACCCTAGCTCTATAGCATTTTGCCCTACTTAGTTTCATACCAAAATCTCTTTTAACTCTCTCCCTCATTGAATGTTCATGCCATTTTGGATTAGACCTAAAGTCATCAATGTATCTTTGAGCTAACCAAGTTGAGTTAATAATCCAATTTTTATCCTTTTTGCCACATGTGTACTCAGGACCTAATGTCTCAATCTGAACAGTGTGTTCACTATGCATGTAAGAACCATATATCATCCACTCACAACCCTCAGCTGCACATTTTGCCCTGATTCTATACCTCTCATTCTTTATCATCTTCAAGACTTTCTCCCATTTAGCTGCATGACTGTAAATAGCATCTTTCAACTCCTTGATGCTAGAAAACATCATCCCTACCACAAAAAATGGTTGCTCATAATCTGTTCTTTTATTATACTCAGGATACATGGCTGCAATATCAACCTCACCATCACTATGTACAAAATTGTACTTGATCTCCTTTGTATCTGCATAATCAGTTGAAGTACTTTGCCCTTCCACCATTTTCCCAACATCTTTGTCAACACCAGCCCATTCACTATCATCATCCATGTTCTTGTCAAACATAACATCATCTTCATCACTAGTTGAATCACCTTCATAGTCAGGAGCAGACACAATCTCATTATCTTCACTAACATCATCACCACCCACATCCCTAACACCACCTTAACCAATGTCAACATTATCCTCTTCACTTTGTTTCTTATTAGTGGCTTCCTCACCCTCACTTGCATCATCACTATTCTGTTGACTAGCATAATGTACACTTAGCACCTCTATAGTGTTAGATCCTAAGTCATTGTCAACTCCTTTGTTAATATGCTTAACACCATTTGGATGGGTAGTATAAATGTCAACAACTCTACTTCTAGGCAAAGACTCAACCATGTAGAGAATGCAGTCATCAACTGCAATGTGCATGTATGTCTCTCCTAAGGGCTCCTTCAAATAATACCCTAGAAACCCTTCATACCCTAAAGCCTGATCCATGTCATCAAACTATAACAAAGAGATTCTATCACTTGGGACATGTCAAAAAAAGGTGATACTTACCCCTATATAACTAGTGGTTTGCTAAGTTTTAAATTCACCACCATGATGTACTCTGAGGGTAAAGAATGAAGATCTTGGACTTGAGCATAAAAGAAAAATAATTGGCAACATTTATTGTCTGCCTAAAAGGGGACAGTAAACTATAAAATTGACCTATAAACTATAACAAATATGTTATGGTTGACCACCACATGTATCAGGCTATTAAAGTACTGTAGAAGTAAAAGTAATGCCATGATCATATATAGACAAAGACCTATTCGTATATCATTGAAAAAGTTGCACTACATAAAGCATGCACTTGCTTATTTTTTAAAATTAACCACAGATAATCACAAGAACATACACAATAACATATTCTAAATAGTAATCACAGGACATAAACAAGAAAGAAATACCATTCTGTCACGTTTGCACATATGCCATCACAGAAAAGGATTTATGTAACAGGAAAATTGCATATTGCCAATTTCATCAATGAATCACAATGAAAAACCTAAAATATTACTCGATTGCATACTTAAAAAATCTAAAATGTTACTCGATTGCATACTTTAAAACCCTAAATGTTAATCGGTTGCATACTTAAAACTTAAAACCCTAGATTTTCACTCGATTGCATACTTAAAAACCCTAAAATGTTGAGCATACAATGGTCGTTTTACATAATCGAACGTACCGTAAACTGGTGGATCATCCTCTGGTCCCCTCATATACAGCAGCACATCATCCATTGAAGATCCAATAAGAAACACCTTGATCGTCCTCTGGTCCCCATGAAATCAAACCCTAAACTAAATTTTGTGCCCTAGGTTGTGATGGTAGTGCGATCAGATTTGATTGTTCAAATTCTCTCGTTAGGTGTTTTCTCCTTTCTCCTTTGGCTTAAGTGTTTGTTTAACTACATTAAGATTTGACATATTTGTCCCTAAAAAATATCACGTGAGGTGCACATAGCGACGGCCATCCACAGCTTTTGTAACGGAAAGTCAGTTTTAGGTCCAATTGGATCGAAAATGCAAAGTTGGGGTGTTAGTTGTTAAAATTAGAACCTTAGGGTCACCCTTCCTTAAAATTTGTCCCGCGTTTGGTTCTTCTTCCCGGTGGCTTTTTCCACCTCGCGTGGCACGCGAGTTTGGTGAACAAATAATCGTATTTTCACTGCTCACTAAATATATAAAACCAAGTAAAGTAGAGATAGTAGTGTGGTTTAATATATAGTACCTACTGCTACTAGCAACTGTTGGAACGAAACAACTTTTGTCAAATGAGACGTCCGCTTCAACCTCCGTAACAATCCACCACTTGTCCCTTCCTAAACCCCTACCCACACTCTCACCATCTCAAGAATCTTCACCCTCCCTCTCTCACTTGAATTGCACCTGCAAAAAGTTGCATTTCCCAACTAACTAAACACCGAGGCTCCCAAGAAGAAAGACCCAGTGCATCGAGGATCACACCAACATACTCCCAGAATCTTGGAAAGCATTTAATCAAGGGAAAGTTATGGAGGAGCCGAAGAGGAAGAACGCGAGTGCCCAAGAGATGAAGGGCAAGAAGATGACAATACAGCTAGGCGGCGGCGGTGGAGGTGGTGCCTTTGGAGGGGTGCTGTTCTTGGGCGGAGCCTTGGCTGCTGCGACTCTGGTTTCGGCTTTTGCAATCAGGAGACGATCGAGAAGCCGATCCACAGACAAGAAGAAGAACATGAAGTTGCAGGAGGATAAGGATGGTGACAAGGATGAAGTAGTTAGCAAAGGGCTTTCTTCTCTTCTTCCAGATTCTCCTCCTCACCCACAAAGGTAAGCTTTTTTATTATTTTTTTTAGTTAATTATGTGACAAATTTAACTCCTTTCGGTATAGTATTTCATGGGATTTTGGTTTCTTGCGGCAGCGATGATGCGACAGATCAGATGGAATCTATGAGCTCGTCGTCAATCTCCACCGAAACCTTGATCGTGGTAATTCTCTCTGTTTTAACTTTTACGCAATGATTTTATTCCTTCCTGATTCTTTTATTTCAAACCTCAAGAATCTAAAATCGTTCAGATTTCGTGTTTAGTACTTCAGATAAAAGTCTGTTTATGATCCTGTGCATCGGACTACTGCTAATTTTGTCAGAAAAGAGAAAGACTAGTGCCGATATCTGACACTTTTGATTCAGGATGGGAAGCCCAAGCCTGAAATGAATGGTGGAAAGGTGACTCTCAACACCAGCATAGAAGAATTCTCATCTCCAATGTTCGACAGTCCAATTCAAAAGCCAGAGCTAGAAGATATTGAAGTACGGAAAGAAGAGGATGAAGCGAAGGAGGCAGTTACTGATCTTCCTGTTGTAATAGAGGACAACCCACAGATCATGCAACGGAAAACTGAGGAGGTAGCAGCTGAAGAAGAAGATGATGATGCAATAGCAGCGCAATTGATTGAAGAAGAACGAGAAATCCCATCCGGGTGTGATCAAGAAATCGTCTCCTCTGATAATTTGCTTGCAACCCCAGAAAGTAGTACTAGCGCGCTTGAAAATAATGGTGTCAACCAGCAGGCCTTCTCATTAATGCCAGGTTTTGACAGTCAACCAATTCTAAAACCTGAAAACACTAACCAGAATGACTCTGTTGAAGAGGAAGAGGAAGTGGAAGGGGAAGAGGAAGCGGAATGTGAAGCAGTTGAGGCAGCTCCGGGTGGAGATTATCAGATTGCAGTAGAAGAAGGCAACCCAGTGATCATGCAATTAAGTATTGATGAAGAGACTGAGAGAGTAGCATTGGATATGCAACTGGATGAAGATCAAGAGGATACCCCCATGGCTGGTGATCAGGAAATTATCCCAGAAACCAGTGCATCTGAAAACAGGGGTGTCAACAAGCAAGATTTCATGATGTTGCCATCGTTTGGAAGTAGCCAACTGATTCTTGAACCTGGTGAAAAGGTCAACGAGAATGAAGAAATTAAAGTAGAAGCTGGTCAGCTTGGAGCTAAAGACGAGGTTAACATAAAATTGCAACTGAATGAAGCAGACCAGATTACAGGAGAGAGAGGTGAAAAAGCTCATGAGAAGACGGCTCATGCAGACCAAATTCCAGAAGACGACCAACAAATTCAAGTCCAAGAGGAAATCCTCCTAAATGGTAATCATTGTGTGGACGTTGTGCACGAATTCTTGCCAGTGCTAGATAATCCATCTCTTTCTGAACCTGAAAATGTGAAGAAAGATGGTTCTACGGAGACCCTTTCCCTATCCATAGAAGCAGGCAATAGAGTTGAAGTGATTGCAATCCAAGACAATCCAACAATCCAATTAATTGAGAAGGAACTAAATGAAGTCATTGATGATCAAAGCGAAGAACAGAACGTAGCAGAAGATGCGGCAACAACTGAGATCATCGAGGAAGATACAGTTGCAGCAGACGACAACCAAACAATGCAATTGACTGAAGACGACAAAGAATCTGAAGAAGATGAGGAAGATATTGCAGAGAAAGTTGACGAGAGCTCCGATGGAACAGGAGACTCGTCCATGGAATCCAATGCGGAGGCAATTTGGCCAGCAGAGTCGATGACGGAATTGTCAGTGGAATTGGAAGAACCGAAGATTAGTAGCGTGAAATTGGACGAGAAAACTGACGATAAAATGGGAAAAAAGGACGAGGGTTATCACCACAAGAGCGTTGAGAATGGTCAAGTCAATGGAGACGATAGTTTCAGCCAGAGGTACATGATGGAGCTCACAAAGGAGAAGAGTCAATCAACAAATTCATGGAAACTGAGAACTTGGATATGGTCATTGTTGCCATTGTGGTGCCTGTGTTGCTGGCAACTTGGCTTACCCTTCGTGAAGCTTTGCCTCATAATTGTCTTGAGCGTGGTTCTCTTCAAGTTCCAAGAGGTTATTTAGATCCTCCATCAATTTCAGAAGGTCCAACTTTTTGCGCGCGCACACACTGCCATGCAGACCTGAGAGGTCTTGTCTTGCAAGCAGTTCATGAACATGTACTTAATCAACAGAGGAAAGGAGATCTTTTAATAGAATCCTTATTTAGATCCCTCAAGTACTGTATCATTCTTCTTGATTCTCGAAAGTTATCAGATCATCCCAAATGAAAGAAGTAATTTCGTACAACAAACTAACGTGATCTGAAACATTGCCATAGAGACCATGAAGGATATGAAATTCTGTTTAGAGGGATCATGTTTGTTTGCTTGCCTAACAGTTTCCACGTGAGAATTGTATCACTGAAACATAATAAAGCATCAAGTGCTTCGAACAGTTCTATCAGAGAAGTTGGTCTTCAGACAAACTGCTTTTAACAAGCTCAAATCACTACACAACACACACTCATTATCCATGGCCTATATTGTATTAGTGCTTAACGACTTGTTGCCTCCCCAACCCCAGCCCCAGCCCCAGCGCACCCCCACAACAAGATTCAAAGCAACACAAATATCGCCACTATCATGACTAATGCTATTCACTGCGGCCACACCAAGCAGTTCCCAACACCAATAGTTGATAACTTTCCGCATTTTGGGTGATAACACCATATAATAATGGCCTGACCTTTAGGTGCAAACGTGCGTATTGGTTGGTTACGTTGTTGCGTTACACGAAGTTGGGTAAGCATTACCAAAACCCCGCCCTCAACAAAGAATAAGCCGGTAATGTATTAACCTTGTGAATTCAACTAATTCATGGCCCATCTTGGTCTCCCTTTTTTTTTATTTCCTTTGCAAGATCATTTATGATGAAGGGTGATGAGCTTCAAGAGAACGATTCGGAATTCTTGTAGAGTGAAACCATGGAGTTCCAGATACGAGATAGATCTTCCAAGGAATAAGGCCTCGTTCAAATAAGACAATTCATTTGGGACAGCCTTCCTTGCCCTCCACCTAAGCTTCGCAGGAAACGCCCAACGCCAATAGTAGGAAACAGTGACAACTACTACTTTGGTAATATTTAACTGTCACAATTCCGAGCCTCGGGCGTTTTGGCAAAACAAAGACTACTCAATATCAACGTGGGTCCCAATAAAGTCTGCGCCAGGTGAAAGCTTTTTTTTTGTTCTGAATTTCCCGCTGGATCCGTGGACGTTACCTGGCGATTTGGTGGAAGCACGGGCTCTACAACTCCCATATTCCTCTTTTATTCAGAATTTAGATAGAAATATACACGAACTGACCAGATTTAAAAAAGTTAAAAGAAAGATATGATAACTATAAGAAGACATCTATAACCCTTTTGTATTAGTATGTCAACCTTTACATGTGTATACTTCGTAACCACTACTCTGCTCTCTCTCTATATACAGTCCCTGACTCCATGGACTTGCTCAAGTTGGCTGGATGCGAATCTCATCACAAGTGTGCAACAAATATATGACAACTAAGGATCTCAAAACCCAAAAGAATTATACTTTTCCAAGGACAAAACTTCATACCCAAGCTTCTGCCAGCTGGGTTGATTACCTGGTCAACAGTTCCAATAATTCATTAGCACTCCAAAATCTGTTGATTTTCTTTTGAGCTAGGCCAGCTGCAACCAGTAGACCATCCCAAAACACCAAGGATGAGATCCACCCTCGAACAAGCACTAACCTGGAAAGGAAAAATGGAATTATACTCGCACCAAAGGTAACAATGCACACAATGGGGTAAAAGAGATGTATCGATGCTACACATACCAGACTATCCATGCTTGCTTCAACATGAAATAGAATGACAGCCATCCCCTTCCCCTTGTCGATCTCAGCCTGCATATTGAAACAGAGATAATATCACATGAGCAAAATAAAGCCTAACGAATAGTTCACCATCGAGTCTTCCAAACAACTCACCGCGCAAGAGCATATCGAGATACCTTCATCTGCCAATGCTGTTGTGATATCAGCCATCATACCTGCAAATAATTTCTTATTAGCAAATTGAACAAAAAAGTTCACGAATTTTTGGCATCCAAGGCTCATAAAATAAAACCTCATCCATTATGAAATTGTAGACGATGGCAAATAAATAAATAATAATGATGAATTCGGTTAGATGCACTTGGGCTTTGGAAATTGAATTTTCTTAAGTATTTCTCTCCATTGCCATAATCATATGCCAAAGACTAACCAGGACAAAAGAATTAATGGATGCAAAAGTGCAGTACTTTGGGACAGCGCTGCACTGAGCCTCGTACAAGCATCATCATAACACTAGTATTGTGAACCTTGAAAAACAAGAATAACTTGATGCAGTTATACCAGTACAGACAAGTTACCTCTTCGATCTATACAGACAACGCAGAACCACTGAATGGAGTGTCCTTCAAGGTTGTTCCAAGATGCAACTTTACCAGCTTGCCAGCTCTCTAAACCAGGCAATACTTCTTTATACATTGGTATGTTGGCAAGTATCATCTTCGCAACCCCATTTCCTTGTGATAACATCTCTCCTTTGGCCCTCAAACTCACATGCTGCATATGCTTGTTATGCTTCCCATTTACCTTGGGCACCTTAATACGACCATTTTGGAATTGTAACACGTCATCACCAATTATCTTTGAGGAGGATGTTTCCACAACATTCATGAGGATTTTCTCCCATGTGTGGTTGCTCCCCTTAGAATAATCTGAAACGTCTTCTAACTCACTGTCCCCTTCTGAATCAGCAGCAAATTCCTTCACTGAATCGTCTGTTATCTCAGATGCCGATAGTGCCGCTTGCTCTTTCAAAAACTGAAGAGTACATGATGTCCGTGTTACTAAAGCAAGTGTAAGGATAGCTAAGCACTAAATACTTTCACTTTATAGAAAAACCCACTTTGATGATCTTGTGCCTGGCACTACGAGTCTTTGCATGTCGCAGCCATTGCTTATGTCTCTGGAAAGCAGATTTGCTTGAGAGAGCCTGACAAGCAAGGAACTTGTAAGCTACACAAGCAATGAAGGCGATTGAACATTATTATCATATACGAACCGATTCCAATAAACATGCCAACATAAACTCTATGGAGTGGAAAAGCAGAAGCAGTCATATATAAATGCATGTTCTCCTCTGTTTGAATCGTAAAAAGATTATAGATGCAAGTCGCACAAAGAACAGTCTGTACATATCGTCTATAGATAGAGAGCACAATCGGAGCAAAGGGAGGACATGGAAAATTGAAGGAGGTGCATGCTTAAGCCTCAAGTAACAAAATCTATAATCGAGTGAAGTTTTTTCTTTTGAATTCCAATAGTTGAGAGGAGACTTATCACATTTAAATGTAGGGATAAGTTCGTTGTGCTTGAGTAGGTTCTAAGTGAAGATATTATGGTATATCTGTTAACCACAACAGTGGCTATGATCCAGTAAAGGGTTTGCACTCTCCAGAGAACATGTCATGCTAAGAACACAAGTGCTCAGTGTATTTGCTCGGTTTAGAATGCACAACACAAAGTTTTATATGTTGTTCTCATTATCACAACTGTATCTTGCAGCTTCCAATTTGTGACAGTTCCTCTAATGCCAGTACGTTTAGGCTATATGTTTTTATTGCAGGTGGAACACATGCACGACAAAACTTACAAGGAAAATTCAAGTGATCAAAACAACAACATCAAGTGAGAATAGTATAGAAAACAGTGTACCACAGCAAACAGATCCCATTGCAATCTCTATATTCGATTTAGTTCATAGGTTTAAGAAACTTGGCCGGTTATGGCTAGGACACTAATACTTAACAGTTATTTGGTTACTTCAAGGGGATTCTACATATTTCTTAAACTTCAGACTAAGAGCCGAGACAGATGACCAAAATTAGCTACCATTAGAGTGACAAATTTCAACTGATCAGAAAACTAAGATACGGACAAACTTCATAGCATGACTAATCAATGCTATGTGAAACTTTTCGAACTCACAACTTTATGATTTTTTTTTCTTTTCTCATGTTCTTTGCAATGGGTACACAACTTTATAACTTCATCCACGCATTTACATATATCTCAACCTCTTTTTGGATGTTCAGGAGTAAAATGGCAGCAACCTCATTTTTCCTATTATGCATATGGAGTTTAAGTGCCATGTTTCGCAACGCTCATTTAGTGTCTAGTAAAGTGATAACATATAGTATGCCATCTATCTGTATCAAGGAGAAAGAGGATCTAAATAGCAACTCAAGAAAGAGAGAGCTATGAAGAAGGGATGAAAAAAACTAACATTATAAGTTATTATCTCCACAACTTCTGCATTTGCGAGCACATGTGAGGGAGAAACGAGATTACCATTGACCTGCAAACAAAGAAAGCCTGCAATCACATTTGGATTCCTGAAGAAGTGAATACCAGCCAAACAGAAGTGTACCTTCGCAGCCACCATTTTGTTGCCAATTTCAGTGTGTATCATATAGGCGTAGTCAATGACAGTTGCCCCCTTGGGAAGATTCTTAATCTGTACGCACCATGAAAAGAATGATTGAGGCATTGGAAAGAAAAAATCCGACAAATGTTAAGCACTTTATCTTATTACCTCTCCCCTTGGCGTGAATACAAAGACGCAGCTACCTAGAAGATCTCTGGTTATAGTGTCTACGAACTCCCTAGAGCTCATGTTCCCGACAAACTCCTCTTGCCATTCTCTAATTGCATTGAGCCAGCCAATCTGAAGAAAGAAAGGACCTCTAATTATAAAACTATAGATATAAAAAGTTTCAAGTTTCCAGAATAATATTGTAAACCATCTCAAATTTGCATAGCTAAAAAACAAGATACCCTGAGCGCGATGTTTGCATTGTTAAGACAGACTGCTTTCCCTCTTGAACTTCCTTCATTAGGTGTCACATGTCGAACTAAACCGTTAATGATAACTTTCCCACTGTAATGAGCAGCAATACCTCTCTGTGCTATTAAATCCATTTCTTCAGTTCTTATCTACCACCCATTCAAAGAGCCAACATAGAAGTAAATATATTGTAAATGATGAAATCAGTTTTTGTTACACAAAACCAAAATCAACTAATCAATGTTGCCACACTTCTAAAAGACTTCTGAATAACGGCCATTTAAAAGGGAGAGGTGAAGGAGGAAACATTGAGATGACAAGTAGAAAATATTTCTCAGCTAATAAAGGCAATCAAAGGAGAGAAATTGCAACAATAGAAAAAGGGAAAAATTTACGTTCAAACCTACCTGAACTTCCAGCCGAAACATGCTCTCATAAAGAAATGGAATTACAGTTGTATGAAGACTCTGATAACCATTAGGTTTTGGGGTCGCAATGTAGTCCTTCATCTGTTACACCATATATCTATAAGACAAAATTGTATTCTAAAGATGAAGCCAACTATCAATACAGAAAGATGAGGAAAACACGCACAGCTCGAGGAATAGGGGTCCATATCCCATGTACCAGCCCAAGAACATGGTAACAGATCTGCGGAATGAGCAAGTATGAGAGAGAACTATGGGTCTACACTATTGAGTGTCTACGAAGTTGTAAGCAGCTATTTAAGTATGCGTAAAAATGTACCTGCTCTGCACTACATAGAGGTCCAACTCCTACGCATGGCTTAGGTTTAATGACAATTCGAAGCTGGTAATTCAACCATATCAAACGTCAGGTAATAAAGGTTAAAATGGTTGAAGATTGCCAACTTCCAACTACCCATTTTAAAGGCCAGTTCCAAACAAACCTGTGCTATTTGGTTGACTTCATTAATGGAACCTTTAGATTTGAGCACAGCCCTGTAAATACTGCAAAGTGACAATGAAGTATGCATAAAAGCCAGATAAAAGATCTTCATTGCAGCTAAGCACAAATCACGTGATATACATTTATATACTTACTTACATATAAAGTAAAGATATCAACAAGAGACAGGGTTAATGGCTTCACCTGTACGGTTCCTTACATACAGACCGGACTTCTGTGCTCACTGTCATAAGGTCTAAGAACTGATCATCCTCAATCTTCTTTATCAAAATTTTATTAGCCTGACACAAGAGAAAGAGCTGATAAGCACAAACACTCTGAAAATGACGTAGAAAGAACCAGATTACTCTAATTCAAAGTACCAAATACTAATTAAAAGCTTATTAAGTCTTTGATGTGTAATTGGATAATGCTGTGATACCTTATAAATCTAGAATTAATAGAGAACGGAAGGTTCTACCTCTAGTAGTTCCTTCTCGTGCTCTTTATAGAGTTCTGCGACCCTTCTTTTGACCTTAGCAAAATCTTGAGCATTTGTGTACATGAAAGATAGATTCTCAAGTTCAGACTGCATCATAAACATTTGCTCATTAGTAGCTGCATGAAATCAGGGTAAAAATCAAAGTGCTAAAAAATCAGAGTGCTATTCGAGTTGCTTTGGCTGCTTCTGAAGATAAGGATCAACTGTTACTACTGTTCGGTATTTACAGAAAAAGCACCTTGATTGAAGAAACAGTCACTAAAAACTCACATGTGGTACCAGAAGCTAGAAATCGTAATTGGGAGGTAAATTTATGATATACACTTAAGACACTGTCTTTTCCTTTTGCATATTTCCTTGAAACTTGTTCAATCACAGGAATATAACAGGATGAGCACTTTGAAAATCAAGCATGCACGCAAAAGATAATACAGGAAGAAGCATGATATTATTCTGAGGAAGCGGTCTTGAATTCATCTTCAACTTAAGGTCTTGGTTAACACATAGTTGATTGCAATCACTGAATCCCAACTACCAAAGATGATAGTAAGGCCGAAGTCCAAACGAGTGCAACCATAAGGTTGGAAACATGAAAGCAGCCTCTCCACTAAGGTCAAACTTCTGTTGTTAGAACAGATATATAACTAGAAAGTCTAATATACTAAAACACTATGGTTTCAGAGCCGCGTCTTTATTTAGACGCAACTTTTTAGACAAAGAAATTGCAGGCAGCTTTTAATTAGCTAAAAGTCCTTTGCACGGCTCCTTGTCTGAGGAGAAGCCCGGTATCATGTTATTATTTTTTTAAATGTGCTACATGATGATCAATGTTGTGATTGTTAGGGTTTTTCCCCAAAGCCAAAAAATGTCCTTTGGCTGCAACGGCAAGGAAAAAAGAAAAACAGACATACCTTAATTTGATACATCCCAAGCAATTTCGCTAGAGGGGCAAAGACCTGCAGTGTCTCCACGGCAATGCTGGACTGGACAGAATGAACTAGTGTTAAGAATAGCGGGGACCAAATGGTGAAACCTAGTATTTCTAAATCAAAGTCATACCACCTGCTTATGTGGAGGCATATGTGAAAGGGTGCGCATGTTATGCAATCTATCGGCTAATTTGACTATTATAACACGAACCTGAAAGAACAAAATGATTTAAGTTGCCAAGGGGTTGTTAAAAAAAGATAACATGGACACATGTAACATAATGCAAGTATCACCTCCTCAGTCATAGCTAAAAACATCTGCCTGAGGTCATGGGCTTTTACATCTTGCACCGAATGACTTTCGTTTTTACACTTGAGTTTTCCAAGTTTGGAAACCTTGATTGCAAGAGAGGAATAGATTCTATGTTATCCAGCCAGAATATTTATAAGTCAACAGAAAGACAAGAACTGAGAAGAAGTTATCTAACGTACTTTGGTTTCTCCTTCTACAATGTGGCGCACAGCAGGACCAAACTCCTTCTCTATTCTTTCAAACGTAACGACATTTGTATCCTCAACTGTGTCATGCAATAAGCCAGCCGCAATAGACTCCCAATCCAATTCCTAGCAAAGTAATAAGTTCGTAGAAAGAAATTGGCCCAACATCTCCTCAAAATGAAGAATTCAAACAATTTTGCATACTCACAAGTTCTCCTAGAATTCGTGCAACTTCAACAGGGTGAATGATGAAAGGCTCTCCACTACGTCTTTTTTGACCATTATGCGCCTCAAAAGCTAGCTGTACAACCATAAAATAACTTACCAAAAACATTCATCAACATATTCCAAGATGAAAGCACCATCCTATTACTCTTCCAGGTAAAGCTTCTAATAACTGGCCAAACATCGCTTATCAGCTTCTACAGGAGGAGATGATGGAACAGAAATACATTCGTGTATCAAAAAAGAAGAAGAAAGGTTTACTGAATATACATTTAAGTTGCAGAGGGAGATAATGATGATAATAACTAAATAGTTTAGGTGCATATGGAGAACTAGAGGCTTACATTCAGAGCATTACGAACTGATTCCAATTCCTTCGGAGGAAGATATGAGATACTAGGACTAAGATCCTGACGCAATCAAAATAAATTGGCATTAGTTTATTAATGTTCCACTTCCACCAGTCATTTGCATTTACTAATTGTAATGACAACTACCATCCAATTTCCAAGGGTCAAACGTGATGGATGATATGCAATATAAGCAGCATTGCCTCATGTGTCAGCACCCAAATAAGTTCAAAGTATAAGACGGAAAAGTTTTATAGAAAAAATAAGGCACATCTCCATGAAAATAACAAGAGCATTAGTTCCATATAACACAACAATTCAGATTCTGCACTATGGAGTAATCTTCTCATGATTCATGTCATCAATACTCTGTTAAGAACCTTAATTAACTTGTGGTCTACATCTAACATATGTAGTCCAAATCCAATAACCTAAACATTATTCTCGGTATTTTGCCCTAAATTACCAACCAACAATATGGCATAACTTGCCCAAGGTTTAGGTTCGAACTTAGCAGAATCCTCAAGCCTGCCAGCCAGACACAAAAATGCTCGATTATGGCAGATACTACGTGGAGTTCCAGTAATTGGCATATCGCTCTCCAGTTGAAAATTAAAGCATGTCCTCTTACAGCTCATGGAAACATCAACACTCTGGAAATTTCATTCCAAAATACACGTCTGCATGTTTCAGAACCCCTCCCCCTTATCCTGGTAACTCCAAGTCTCAGAATTCACACCTTATAATTAGACACATATACTCGACTTAGGTAAGAATGATAAAATAACACATACAAGGAATTTGCAGAACATGTAAAACTGTCAATAAGCAAGGTAACACACCATACCTCCCACAAACTTTCAGGAGAAACCTCATCGTAGGATTCTGAGGAAAAAGATGAAGAACAACACAACTTCCAATTGCTACAGGCATGACGCGAACTTGATCTTAGTAGTCTTCGAAGAAGTAAGAAGTCTGATATCTCATCGGAGACCCATCCTCCCGTATCTAGGGCTTCACATCTCTGGCACAAGGAGTAAATGGCTACCATCAGTGACAAGACAATAGAAAGCTTGTTCAATATATGAAACAGTTACTTCTACAATGACACATCTAAAGAGAGACTGTGTGTGGCATAGTCTGTAAACATGTTTGCCATATTACATATGAACAATACTTTATCACTGATAAAGATCATTACAGATAATAGATGCTGATGGCAAATTACATCTGAATGCTAAAGCAGGTCTCGCGAAGATAGACAACCAAGAAGGGAAGCAGTGTCAGAGATTCCATGATACATATCTTGGAACGTATTTCATGTAAAACATATTTCTTCAACATATAATAACGGTAAACGAGCGCGTCCTCAGCGGTCACAACAAAATGTGTTTGGGAGGAAATAATCACACTCACAAATACAATTTCTCACTGGTCTTACCCGCTGAGCCCACTCACAAGGAAATCCCATGCGATGGGACAATCTGAAATTAATGGTTCCCTATGAGCAATGCACCTATCGCAGTATTTAAGCAGTAAGATAGAAACTCCCTTTGAAGAAACTTGAATGCTCATTCCATGTAATGTATACCACTCTCAAAGAACAACTCTCTCTCTCTCTCCCTCTCCGAACATATTATGTAAAACATGTTTCTTCAATACATAATATTGGCAAACAAGCGCGTCCTCAGCTGTCACAACAAAAAGTGTGTGGGAGAAATTAATCACACTCACAGTAAACAATTTGTCACTGGTCTTACCCACTGAGCCCACTCACAAGGAAATCCCATGCGATAGGACAATCTGACATTAATGGTTCCCTATCAGTAATACACCTATCCAAGTATTTAAGCAGCAAAATAAAAACTCCCTTTGAAGAAAACTTGAATGTTCATTCCATGCAATGTCTCCCTCCCTCCTACCCTCTCTCTCTCTCACTCAAACATACACGCGCGCGCACAAAAGCATGCATATGGTAAGGTCTTGGGTTTGGGTTTCCCAGCTTGCAACTGTTCCCGCTATATGTTTGTGCCTCGGTAAGCAGTTTACCATGTCTGTGTGTTGTTCGTGCCCCAATCACCTTTAGTTTGTCTCTCCATGTGAAGTTTGAGGCTCACAAACGTGTTGATGGGCTCATTCTTTGACAACTCAAGTTCTTAGGTTAACTTCTAAAAAAGCGGAAATATAAGTTTATACTAAAACAAAATGGTTATGACCTAAGAATTACACACTATCTTCCCGAATAGAAATAATAATGTACCCCCTCAGTCCCTGAATAATCGTCCTCTTTGGCCAAGCGCGCAGTTTTAGGAGAGCTACATGACTTCAATGAATATCAGTCACAATTGTTTATATATCTATCACTACTCCTACTAATGATGCTGTATGCAATACTTTCTTGTAGTTACCAGCTATTAATGTGTAACATAAGAGGGGGTCTACTTGGAAAATTGACACTAATTCGTGCATAACTTTTTCAAGGCGGAAAACTATTCTGGGACAACTAAATACAAAAACGGGAACAACTATTGGGCGATGACCACGTAATAAATAAATACATGGCCAACTGCTGCCAAAAGATCTCTACAAAGGGTACTTTACAGCCAGATCTAAGATAATCAATTAGATTGACACCTCTCAAATCAGACTACCGTTCTTGCGTTGTATTGTGATTTAACCAACCCCAGGAAAAATACTAAAATGGTCAGCTTCCTTATAGTGACCGCACCGACTAAGTGAGGTTGGTTCATCAAAGTTATAAAGGCCAGGAAACAATTCACTTGTTTCAGATATATGCGCACTTGAAGCTCCTATATGGGTACAGTATCGTAATACATCAACAAATGATGCTTATTTGCTAATAAAAACAGACTTCATTGCAGATATATGCACACTTGAAGCTCCAATATGGCTACAGTTTCGTAATAGTTTATACATCAACAAATGATGCTTATTTGCTAATAAAAACAGACTTCATTGCAGAACTTGGTTATATACATAACGTGCAATGGGAAGAACAGAGTACACTGACACAAACATGAAAAGCTATCGCTCTAGATGAACTCGTGTTATCATATCTTAGCACTTGAAGCTCGACTGCAAGTTTCTCTAAATTCATCAACAACGAAGCTCTGATTTCTCATAAACATACATTACTCTAAAACCTGGATTCATACGTTCTGTGGAAAACTAGTACACAGCACAAAGAACTAGTACCGGCATATCTTAGGACTTAAGAACTACCAGGATTCTTAGGATCAAGAATGAATCGTCAATATGCTATCAATCCTAGATACAAACTTACACATTTAATTCGATTTCTCCTTCGGCTCCTTCCATACAGCAAGGACGAACAGTGAGGCGGATGCGTAGTGCTTGCTAGGAACCCCGTCAAAGCCCTCGGAGCCTTCCACGCACAGGAGATGACGCTACAGTCGTACCTCCCGCTCCCGTCCCCTTTCGGCAACTTACATATGCTCACGCATTCCACAGAAACTGCAAAATCATTCACTCAAATTCCGACACCTACCCCAAAGTAACACGACAAAAAACGGAGACGAAAACTAGAGGCGTACCTGACATTGAAGGAGCAGAAGCCATTTCTACTGCGAAGCATCGGAACAGAGCAGTATCATTATATTAAACAAAACAAAGCACCGAACAACACAAAACGACAGGCGCAAACAGCTTACAATAACCAAATAAACTCATTGATTACAATTCAGCAAAACTAGGAGTATTCTACAAGTAGAGGTTTAAGTGAGCGGACAGAATTGGAGCAGATTGGCATTCAAGTGCGCTGTGTTTGGCTGTGCAACTCCTAATTGTGCACAAATTAGGGTTGAAGAGAGATGTGCGAGCTATGGATTGAACGAAGATGGCGAAGAGATAATCTAGAGAGAGAGAGAGGGAGAGAGAGGGGCACAGGTAGGATAGAGTTTAGCGAAGGCCACATAAATGGCGTATGATAAAGATATTTTTTTATTTTCTTCACTGTTTTTATAGGTGTGAAATTTTTGTGAGGTGGTATAAATAAATTTTGAAATTGGGGACTGTGTTAGGGTAGTCGGGAAGTGAACAGAATTGTACGCCACCAGTCTTACGACCATGACACGTTGACTGTGATGTATGAGCAAGGTTTTTACATCAATCCTATCACCTAATTTTTCTACTAATCTTTTTGATAAAACAAATGCAGGAGAAAAGAGAGAATCGCTGTTAAGTCTTGTACTAGTATGTAACTTATTCATTTTATTTCAGTAGAATGGCTGATATTTTTCAGTTATTGGCTCATTTGTGTTAATTTCATAAAAATCGATATTTGGATTGATGAATCTCTTCTAGTTAATAAGTTAATCGAATTGTTCAAAAGGCATAATAACACGCATACATATGTTAATTTACTCCCTCGATAAAACAATGTTCTCGTGACAATAAGCACCTCCCGGCTTCTCACTTTTCATTTACCAACATAAGCACAAGAATAGCATTGTAACACCTTGCTAAAAGTGCTTATAAACCTGATTATTATTTGCTAAACAAGTTTGACAAATCCGAGAGCATTAGCCAAACGCCAAGGATTTGCGCGTAGGAAGGGATTAAGGAGGGTCTACCATGGGTTTGTTAAAAGATCGAAAAGTACGCCTTGTTGGCTTAAATGGACGAGGTTTGAAATCTCACGATTCCGCACTATGAAACGTTCATCAATCTAACCTAAGATATGTGCTAATCGGGTTTAAGAAACAAAAAAAAAATGTGCAGTAGACTGAGGGGCTGTTTGACACCCATTTCTTCACCTCTTCTTTTGCTCAATTTTAAAATTTGGAGAGAAGCCCAAAAAAATCAGAACTCTTCTCTTTTTTTTTTAGAAAAAAAAAACTGAAAACTGAAAGTCTTACCAAACATAGCCTCAGTTTTCAGTTTTTTTTTCTAAAAAAAAAAGAAGAGTTCTGGTTTTTTTTTTACCAGTTTAAAAAACTGGTGACTGTTTGACAGAGTTTATTTTTTCAAAAAACAGAAAAGTGCAAGCGTTTGATAGGAAAGCTCTTTTGCTTTTTTTATTATTATTATTATTATTTATTTTAACATAATTAAGCATAATTGAACCGATATATTACAATGTCTTACACATAATTAAACATAATTATCCAAATGTATTACAATAATGTCTTACAAATAGTTAAACAAATACATTACAACGATGTCTTACAATGTCTTACACACAATTAAACATAAGTAAACAAAAATATTACAATGGTTTACATTCCTAGTTCTTGATTCAAGTAGTATAAACCGAGGAATCTCAACAGTAAAAATCAACGTCTGTGGCTCCAAATCGATACTCCTAAATGCACAACATTAGGCGCAGTAAATCTCGATGCTGAATCACATGGAGAAATCATGATTGACAATCACATGAACTACATAGAGGAATCAGATGATAAGAGGAAGTGATATTGCATATAAGTGCAAAAAAAACAAAAACAAGCAAAAGGGAGACATACCCGGTTCAGATGGAGGCGGTGGTTGTGGTGAGAGATGAGATGCGATCCAGAAATTTCGAGATGAGATCGAGCTCCGCAGATGTGGACTCCCCCAGATGCGATTCGGCCGAAGAGATGAGATCGAGCTCCGTGATCGGCGATGGAGGCGGAGAAAGAAGGGACGGAGGTGGTGACCGGCGATGGAGGCGGTGGCTGTGGTCCCGTGAGAGATGAGATGCAAGCAGAGCAGAGCGACGATGGAGGCTGGCTGTGGACTCCTCTTGTGTGATTCGGCCAAAGAGAAGACAACCCTAATGTTCCTTCTCTTGATTTGGCAGATGTTTTCCCATTTTGTTGTTAGGAAGATTCGAAGGCCAGATTACTTAAGTGAGTCTTTTGGACGCGTGAAAAGAGGCTTCAAAAAGAGCTTTTAGTTCTTTTGGAAAACCCACTTCTCTTTTTAAAGAGTTGGGCTTCTTTAAAAAGAGCTGCCACTACCAAAAAACCCCAATTTTTTGGGCTTCTCTCGAAATTTTAAAATTGAGCAAAAAAAGAGGTGAAGAAATGGGTGTCAAACGGCCCTGAAAGTCCTACCAAACAGAGCCTGAGTTAAAAAAAATGGCTGGACACCGTAACGGTACACAGTAGCATTATGGCATATTCGCATCCTCCTTTTGGACCAAAATGGTTTTGGGAAAAATTCGACCTCAGAAAAGAGAGCATGCTTTGATGCCTCTCCCAGAACAAAAGCATCTGCCGACTGTGGGTAGGCGTGTTATTTCTTCTTCCAGGAGGTGGTCAAATTGCCATGCTATTCATCCATTAAGAGGAGGCTTATCTCATGTGTGTGGTCTTAGGCAAACCAGATGATTTGTCACGGCACAAAAGTCTTGCCATTCCTTCTACAAAAGTTCGTCAGTACACGAATCTGGCCAAAAGCGATGAACACATGAACGAGGATCAAACTTTATACAATGACTTGCTTAATTCGTTACTTTAGCCAAACAGTTGGTTGACTAGACTAGTACTTGGTCCTCAGAAGATCGGACAAACGTTTTATTTTTGGTGTGTAAACAAGATCTCTATGGTATATGCCAACGTTGATACACAATATTCAGTGAAGAGAGCCAGCATCTAAACTTTGGGCCTTAAAGTTGGAAATTGTAGCTTTTGGATGTCCAACAATATTACATGTAAAAGATTGAGATTCTCTTCCTTTTCTTTTCCTTTGTTCTGCTTCTGCTTGTGTGAGCTATGATGTGCAATCCTCAAGTGAACCCTACCAGCATCTACAGATTGAGTTTGAGTTTGAGCCACGTGCTCAAGTCTATAACTGGGCTGCCTTCTAATGACGACGACCATTCGGTTGTACATGAAGTTTCTCCTTTAAGAAAAGACACTACCTGAAGAGAAATAACAAGGAAAAAGTTTCAGAGCGAAAAAACAATGACCAGGGAATGAACAATGTGTTAGCGCGAGTCAGCTGTAGAATCACCTCACTCATACAGGGTCTTGAAATTGGATTGGTCTTGATGCATTGAGCTGCAGCATATCTCACCCTGTACATTACATACATGTCCATTTCTTCATCAAATAACTCATGGTATGCTCTTTGTCGCAACAATGGTTGAGCCTACACAGAACAAAGGAGCCTAGAATTAAGTTTGAGGTACTAATTTTGCCATAGAATTTTGTAGGGGAACCGTACACTAACCCATTCGACCAATTTTCTGCTGTCCTGTGGGGCAGATTTTCTGCAAAACAACCTCAGGAGCAAAATTCCAAAGGCAAGGATGTCTGATTTCAGTAAAGCCAGTGCTTCAGGGGCTGATGGATCTTTGTGCTTGCACCTTTAATTTTGAACGTACAAACTAACCTCAAACGTCCTAAATAGCTCATGAAAATCGAGAGACTTGCTGCATCATATAGCTAAATGCAAACCTGTTATTGGAGATATTGGAATATTGTTCTAGCTGCAGCCATGTAGCATGTCCAAAGCCAATGATCTATTATAACCACAAGGAAACCCAAGAAGAAAAGATATTAAAGCACAAAAAATGTGATATTTGTTTAGCCTTTATTTTGTGCAATTGTCAGTAAATACCTGGGGCTGCAAGTCATACGATACAAAAACATTGCAGGCCTGTAAGTCACCATGAGCTACTGGCCCTCGAGGGCACTCTTCATGCATGTATCGAAGGCCTTGAGCAATCCCTACAGCTATCTCCAATTTATTTTCAAATGACAGTTGTGGCTGTTTCCCCCTCGTGCCTGCACAATTGAAAGATTGCTTGAAGGCACTATATGTCGTTTAAACTAGCTCGAGATCAGCACCAATGTCTTGATAAGAAGATCAACCGCTCTCGGTTTGCAACTAATTGGAGATGTACTTAATATTGAAATATGAAACTTACCATTGATATATCTGTCTAGAGTCCCTCTTCTTGTATAGGGGAAGACTAAAACAGTAGCATTTTCATTCTCATGGTAGCCAATTAAGCCCATTATGTTCTTATGATACAAAGAGAATGCTGCTTTCATCTCAGCCAAGAGAATACCACCGTTATCTCCAGTAAATCTTTTAACTAAAACTTGTGAATGATTATCAGATAAATAACCACTGTACAGCTGAAAATTTGCATTCAGATCAATGCCGATCATATTCCTAAATCCGCCTGTTATCTCCGAAATCACTTCCCAGCTTAATTGCACTGGCATCCCTAGCTCATGTTCTACCTCAGAAGATTTTCTGCAGGACATTCTCTCGTCTATAACGGTTCCCTTAGTTGCCTGCTTTGTATTTTCAGGAGAGTCGATTTCACTTTCCTCTGATGACTGATCGTCAGTCCTAGTTAGGATTTCACTTACTCTGCTTGTACTTGCAAAAAGTGATGGATGAAAGGGCAGATCATTGACCTGAAAATTTGACAAGGTATGATAAAAATGTGGCTCCTCTTCTTGTCGGTTATTATGTGATTTCCCTTTAAAGTTTAACCATTTTGGAATGGTCAGTTCCCTTGGAGCTTCGAACGCATGATCATTTGGTGGAATGTAATTGTGCACAAGTTCCTCCCGATCATTCACCAACGATATGTTGCAGTTTGTTCCACTCAGTTGGAAACTGTTATCCCTAACAAAGCACCTGCAGGAAAGAGTATTCTTCATGATTCATGAGTCCAGCCATCTAAGAGAGAATGGTCATATGTTTGAAATGAGAAAACAGCCACTTTGCAAAGCGGGGTAAGGATTCTGCATATCTAATCCTCTCTAGACCCCATAGTGGCGGAAGCCTCTTTCCTTGGGCCACCTGAGTTCAGCCATAGCTACACAAGCAGTCCTAAATTACGGTGTTCATCACTAGAATACACTTAATTGGTTTCAAAGCTTCTTGTTTTCTACTTATGCATGGAGATAGATTCAGCTCCTTGTTTAGTTTATTCATGTAACCCCATTCCAAGTTTATTGATACATGTTCACTATCACGTGATACGAGCTATAGGACGTAATGGGCTAATACTGGCTGGACAGGATTGCGCCACCAGTAGGGGTGAAAGTTGTATAACCATTCAACCATATTGAGGTGTTGCGCCATTGCGCATGTCTCTGTGTGTGTGTGTGTGTGTGTGTGTGTGTCAGAGAGAGAGAGAGACCAATTCATGACAATCCAAGTAGCTCCGACATTGTTGGCCTCTTCCACAATCAAGGCCTTTGGTAATTGGTAGCCAGCTGCAATCTTCACCACAAATTTCACCTGTCACAGTAGAGAGTGTACATCAATGTCAACCCCAAAAAATTGGTTCTAATGAACTGCAATTGCTTCTCATCTTTTGCCCTTTTACATTGCCGAAATTGTTTGTATGGGGGAACACGAGTAGAGAAAGGAAAAGTGCATAACTTCAGAGTTATAACTACCTACTCCACAAAGTTCTAAAATGAAACAGAAAAAAGGAAAAGGCATAATTGTTATAACTGCTACCCATGCAGTACTGTTTGGTTATTAAGCTAAGTAATCCTTTATGAAAAGATTATGATCCGATTTAATTCTTGGTCAGGGATTCAGTATGCATCAGGCTAGTCATAGAAACAGCAAAGAAGACTTACTCCACTGCTTGTGCAACCATCATAAAATGGCCGGAAGACCCTCTTGTAAGAATCAGTTCTCCGGTTGATTTCTCTACGGAGGAACTTGATGTAAATATCTCGACCCTGATCGCCAGATGGATGATTACTGTAATTCCTATTATCTCCTAAACAACAATAACCACCATTCACAGGCGACGGCGTGGGCGCCTGCGGAGAATTCAGAATTGTGAGAACCAAAACCTCACCACCCGGACCAACTCCTTCCCTTAAAGCGCAACGCAGGGGTGCAAGGCCATTCTTCCCATTGGATATCGTACCTTCATCCAACACGACGATCACAACTCTTTTGCCATCTTTCTCGTTTCCTTGCAACATTGTAAAACTATCGCCTCTCATTGATTGTCTAGTGATTGCCTGGTTTTTGATGGATTAAACTAGCAACTACTATTAAATTATATATCTGCTTGTTTCAAGCCATATACCTCGACGTTTAGCTTTGGCATGATCGCCTGTTTCTGGTTTTTAGCTAAGCATACGGGCGCGGCGTCACAGAGACAATGATCCTGGACAGGAATTATTCCAGTATACCAATGTTCAGGTCTCGAGACCATTTGCTGTTTCCGAAGATCATAGGAATTGAAGTTATGCGCCCAAGAACAAGAGTTCGTGTCCATTACCGTGAAAAGAAACAAAGACCAAGAATTCATGTCCTTCCAAATTGTTAGCTTGGAAACTCTTACGAGTACGACAATGTTAACAACATATCTGGCTGGGTGCGACAACCGAAGGCTGCACAGTTTAGGGACAAATTAAATAAAGGTTTAGACCCTCCTGTCGTGGAATATGCTTATGCTTATTACAGGAAACATATGAATTACGACATTGGCGGCATATTAAGCATCCGCAGATATTGCTTTTCTTCCGTTTCGATCCAAAGTCAACTAAGCACATAAGAGTAATTTGACAGGATTAAGGGGTATTTTCCAAGCCTTGCTTCGTGGGAATGACTTGATGAAGCGAGTTGAATCATGGTATTAGCAGATCATGTTGTGCGTTTCATGTTTATGTACGAGGTCACTGTTTTATTTGAGTTTTTTCCCCCTGGCGTTCCCGTTTCTCTTCGATGCTTCAAGAATGCTTGTGTTAATTATAACTCTTTAACTCTGGTTAAGCAAAGTATGATTTCAGCAAAAGCAGCGTAAAGGTTGAGGTGGTGATAGATTAGGATTTGGGTGGGTGGTTGTTAATTTTCATCTTACAACAAATTAAACAGCCAAACAAGCTGTACAAGATGCTATATATTTGCACATCTGGATCAGTGGCTCAAATTGTGTGAGGGTTCTGTGAACCCCCTTGTATAACTTGCTAAACCCCAATTTTTTTGCATTGACATCAGAGCAAGCAAGAAAACTAAATGGGAAAAGAGAAAAACTCCTACCACTGTCCCAAATGGTGCTAGCTTACTAAAGAACACCCAATACGTACACAAATAGGTATATATATTAATTTCCGTACTGAACAATTAAAAATTTATGCACAAGCTGAAGGGTTCATTTTGCCCTTGAAGTCTGCTTTAGCATTAGCACATGCTGACGAAAGAGCCGCTCCATTGGCAGATTTGCCACTGAAGGTAAAATCAATATCGGCCAATTCAAGTCCTTCGCAAGGTGCTACGTCACTGCATCTTAAAGCCACTGCAACTGGTGTAACCGAGGTACCCCTGATGTTCTTGAAGTGAACGTCCGTGATCTTCACATTTGATCCCTGCCCAAAAGCACGAAAAAGAGGTAAAGAGTTGAGTAATTTTATCGTGCATGCACTGCGCATTGGCAAGAAGTAATTAGGGTATCTTATCATTACCCCACTCTTCCTCTTGGAATTATAATTCTGATCTATAATGATCGGATTTGCAACATCATTCATGACTATGTCTTCATAAAGGACGCTGGAGACTTGGAGTTTAGGTGATTCTCTGAAGGTCTTGATCCTTGCACCATTTGTGGTGTTGCTCAAGGTACAGTTCCTCACTGTAATCCCTTTAACGTCCGTCTCGCCTTCACGTCTCCCTAGGCTGCCAATGCTGGAATCAACCAAAAAGATGGATCAAGAAAATATTCAATACAATGGCGATAGTTTAGCTTAGATACGACGATCGGGAAACTAAAGGTGTTATTTACCTAATACCATGTCCTGGACCACATGTGACATTAGTGATACCAATGTCGGTGCTGCCGTCGCCTATGGAAATGCAGTCGTCCCCGGTTCCGATAACGGAGTTTGTGACGTTCACTAGTGAAGCACGGCCTATGTGGATGCCATCGGTGTTTGGACTGTCGCCAGGTGCAGTTATATGCACGTCTTCTACTGTAACATTTGTGCTCTCAACAACTTTCATGTGGAAGCCTTTGCTATTTACCAAATTCAGTCCTCGCATGACTGAGTTGTTCGCTCTCATGAAAACAATAGACTGCACCCAAGAAAGCAAACAAGAAAATCTTAACTAGGAAGGGCAATCCAATGCATGCAGTCTTGGTGGTCATTCTCTGTCTTTGAGAAAAGAATTTATTATTTTTCACCTACATCTGGAAGAAGAGCGCCGCCGGTCTTATCGCAGCTGTCACCGCTTTTGCAGCCGGACATCCTCCAAGAAGCCTCACCTTGGCCATTAATAGTTCCTCCGCCTGTGACTATCAAGCCATCAACGTGTTCAATGGAGATCCATGTTTGCGTCGTGTAGAGACTCAGGTCGGTACGTCCCAATAAAGTTCCCTGAATCTCAATGGTTATGGGTTTGGGAGCTGTGCAGGGACCTTGTATGACAATCTCCCCAGCCGCAAAACTCCCTGTGGGAACAACAAGCTTTGCCGCCGCGGATGATTTGCATGCTTCATTCCATGCCTTGATTATTGCCTGCACGCACAATATCAAGCAATTTTTGCTTAAGAAATGTAGATCAGTAGCTCATCAAAGAACATATGCTTTTGTAGAGGGACAGAAAAAAATGAATCATGTGTTTGCATGCATGGAAACACGACAGGATTGGGCATTCATAATGAGTGAATTGACTCGATATTTACCTGAGCGCTCTCTGTCTTACCATCTGGCTTAGCCCCATACTTTGTAATATCGAAAACTGTAACGCCCGCGTCAGCAAGGCCACGGCGAGCACCAATGGATGCACCGTTGGCCCCAAACGAGACCAAAGCTAATCCCAGAAGGATTAAGGCTTTGATCTCAAATCCTGCCATTGTGGCCCTGCAACGCGCTCAGGATTACAGTTTTCTTGACCAAAGATTAAGATCAAACTCGTTACTAAAGCCTGAGGCCTTCTCCTTATGAACAAAAATGGTTAGATGCATGCCTTTTTATACCCTTCAAATAGCTGACATCTCAAACCATCCCATTGTCCTCCATCCAAATTAAGATGTCACCAGTGGCTGAGCTATCTTCATGCTCAGGCAGACAATTCCCCCCCCCCCCCGCCCTTTTTTTTCTTGGGAAAAATATGATCTAGCCATAACTCGAGCTCTAGTAACTGAACTATTATATCAATAGCTTGAACTACCTTATTTTTGTACTTGAAAATTTTTTCGATTGCACTTTTCAGTGCCAAGGTGATTGTGTAACAATATAATAAGATGCGAGTTTAGACTTTTCCCTAATCTCAACCTTCTTTTCTTATATTTGCTGCTCTACATTGAAAATATGAAATTTCTTATCATTGTCTAATCTACACCCATTGTTATGCATATTTTCATCTAATTTCCCACTAAAACACCATGAAAGTCAACATAATTAACTTTCACATGACAAATGTGAGGTTAAATTTTACCAAATCAATTTCATTTTTTTTCCAAAGTTAAGGGGGCCAAAAAGCCTTTTTGTTAATTTTCAACGTTTTTGCTTTGTTTCCTTAAAGGTATTACTCATTTTTATTTTTATTTTGGATTGAAGAATAGAAATACATACCAAGAAAACGGAGAGAGATACAAAACATGTTTAAAAGGCAAGTAAAAGATTTATGGATGACAACGCCATCTGATAAGAAGTGCAATAAAATAAAGCCTATAATATTTTTTCTTTTTTTTGGGATAAATACTAACTAAGAAAACAAATAACTGTTAACTGAATACTAAGTAAGATAAATACTAACTAGGATAACAACGGTCTAATAATGACAAGATAAATACTAACTATCAACTAAACAAGCCAATGAGAAGACACAGTCAACAGTCGGCCACCCGCCCTGACACAATACACGTGCCCCTTCCCTTGCCTCGATCAACGAGCCATACTCAAATGCCAGACACATGTCCCCGTGTCTGGTACGTGTCCTTGATCGACGTGAACCATTTTGACATCGGAAAACCCACCTTCCCAATCCGTTGTCGATCCCCAGGAAGCACCACAACAACAACCAAATGAACACCCCACAACCCCAGCGAATTCGATGCAAAAACCAGCAGCGGTAGCCCTCACAACCACTGACAACCACCAACTCATGAAAGTCAACTGAAACCTGCAAAAACACCAATGACAACTCAAGCCCCTCACCAACAGACCTAATCAGAAAAAAAACACCTGAAAACTCAGAATAACCAAGACACCTTACAACCAGAATCACTGATCCAAGCTACCCCTTAACCCCAAAAACATCACAGAAACCACACCACCTTCCAAAACATCCAAAAAATCCTTTTTAGATCTACGGGAAATAGGGAACGATTAGGGAGGAAGGGGGAAATAAACCCCAGATGAAAGAACCTAGATCTAGACTCCCATTCCTTCTCCAACTCGTGGCCTCACAATGCGCACAACCCCAACCAAAAAATTCAAGCTACACCCATAACCCACCACAAACTAATCATGGAAACAACCTGGAACCTGACATCTCACTACAAGAAAGCAGCCCTTTAGCGACTGCAGAGAGCAGTGACTAAAGGTTGATGCAAAGGAAAGTGGGTTGACAGTCGATGTGGAGGTGCCACAAGGAATGCAGTCCGAGTCAGATACCAAGTATGTTGATGTGAGACACAACAAGGGCAGAGCAAGGGCAAAGACCAAGGGCTTCCCAGACAGAGCCTGAGGGTGGCAGTGCTGCGGGGCGATGGCGAAGGGTGAATACACGACGACAGTCATTGTCCAATGCTTAGGTCCAGAGTCAGGGTCATGTATATTTCTCTCTCCAGGATTCTAGAGTGAGAAAGTGAAAGTGTTCTGAAAATATTCAACTGTCCAAATGAATTCTCAAGACTTCTATTTATAGAGGTTGAGATGATGATGTCATCACGGGACATGTGGCGCTCCCCAGGAGTGACACATCACTGAGGGGGTCCACAGCTGCTGGTGTTCCACGGACTGTTGAATAGCATATTCACTTGGCCTGCCCCGCACAGCGTTGCTCTGTCTGTCTGGAAAGACTGGCTCCCACAGCGTCGGTGTGGCCAGAGAACCCCCTTGATCTAGCCTCTAATCCAAGCCCTTATAGAGTTCCACAGTCCTGGCAGCGATGGGGAAGACCCGACGCCCAGCTGCCAGGTGGACTAGATGCAATGCCCTCTAAAAATCTGCTCCCGTCTCGGAGTGACCCGGGGGTCATAGTCCCTAGGGATGCCGACGCGAGCCCCCGAGTGCTAAAGCACGCAGGCCAGTCACGAAGGCACCCTGACGGAGATAGTGTCCCGAAGAAGTCGCCTATCCCACTGCGAAGGGTCCTCATGCCAGAGCACTATGAACGGAGCCCCTGAAATGAAGACGACGATAGCTTTATGGTAATGAACCTATCCCACTGTGAGGAGTCCTCGTGCCGGAGCACTACGAGCGGAGCCCTCCCGGAATGAAGACGACAATGGCTTTGAGGTTGTAAGCCCATCCCATGGCGACGATGACTATAAGGTTGTGAGTCTATCCCGCTGTGAGGGGTCCTCATGCTGGAGCCTCCCATGATTGTGACGGTGATGGCTTTAAGGTTGTGAGCCCATCCCGTGGCGGTGATGACTATAAGGTTGTGAGTCTATCCCACTGCGTTTGATTGTGACAGTGATGGCAATAAGGCTGTGAGCCCATCACGTGGTGGTGATGACTATAAGGTTGTGAGTCCATCCCGCTGCGTTTGATTGTGACGGCGATGGCTATAAGGTTGTGAGCCCATCCCGTAGCGGCGATGATTGTAAAGTTGTGAGTCCATCCCGCTGCGTTTGATTGTGACAGTGATGGCTATAAGGTTGTGAGTCATCCCGTGGTGGTGATGACTATAAGGTTGTGAGTCCATCCCGCTGCGTTTGATTGTGATAGCGATGGCAATAAGGTTGTGAGCCCATCCCGTGGAGGTGATGACTATAAGGTTGTGAGTCCATCCCACTGCGTTTGATTGTGACGGCGATGGCTATAAGGTTGTGAGCCCATCCCGTGGTGGCGATGACTATAAGGTTATGAGTCCATCACACTGTGTTTGATTGTGACGGCGATGGCTATAAGGTTGTGAGCCCATCCCGTGGCGGCGATGACTATAAGGTTGTGAGTTCATCCCGCTGTGAGGGGTCCTCGTGCCGAAGCCCCCAAAAGCATGTAACATGATTGTGGTGCATGGGCGCGGTGCCTACAACACGAGACATTGATTGTGTGCGGATGTGCGCGATGCCAACGGCATTAGACAATACCTGGTGTCGTGGGCACATGTCATGGAAGTGGTGCACGGGCGCGGTGACGAATGTCACGGAGACAATACCTGGTGTCGTGAGCACATGTCATGGAAGTGGCGCACGGGCGCGATGACGAACGTCGTGGAGAAAATATCTGGTGCTGGGGGCATGTATCATGGAAGTGGCACACAAGCGCGGCGACGAACGTCGCGGAGACAATATCTAGTGTCGTGGGCACATGTTATGAAAGTGGCGCGGCAACAAACGTCGAGAAGCAATACTTGGTGTCGAGGGCACGTATCATGAAGATGGCGCATGGGCGCGGCGACGAACGTCGAGGAGCAATACTTGGTGCTGGGGCACATGTTATGAAAGTGGTGCGGCAACGAACGTCGCGAAGCCATACTTGGTGTCGGGGGCACGTATCATGAAAGTGGTGTGGTGACGAACGTCGCGAAGCCATACTTGGTGCCGGGGGCACGTATGATGATGATGGTGCACAAGCGTGACAACGAACGTCACAAAGCAATACTTGGTGCCGGGGCACGTATCATGACTATGGCGCATAGGCGCGGCGATGAACGTCGCGGAGCAATACTTGGTGCCGGGGCACTTGTTATGAAAGTGGTGCGGCGACGAACGTCGCAAAGCCATACTTGGTGCCGGGGACACGTATCATGAAGATGGAGCACGGGTGCGCGCAACAAATGTCGCGAAGACAATATCTAGTGCCGTGGGCACTTGTTATGAAAATGGAGGGGCGATGAACGTCACAAAGCAATCCTTGGTGCCGGGGGCACGTATCATGAAGATGGCGCACGGGCGCGGCGACGAACGTCGCAAAGCCGGCTCACGGGAGCGCATCGGGTGTCCCGAAGACGGTATGTGAGCTGAGTGTACCTATCATAAGAAGATAATTAATGCAATATATAGTAATGACAAAGTTGGGAGTGATGGTATGCGTTCGTCGGCGACAGGTCATTAGGTGGTAGTGTGCGACTTTGGGCGATGGGCATCGTAGGAGCGGTATGTGGTCACGGATGATGGAAGTCGCAAGGTTAATGGATGACGGATGTCACGAGGTTCATGGATGACGGATGTCACGAGGTTGATGCACGACGGGCGTCGTGAGGTTCATGCACAACGAACGTCGCGAGGTTGATGGATGACGGACGTCGCGAGGTTGATGCACGACGGACGTCATGAGGTTGATGCACGACGGACGTCGCTAGGTTGATGCACGACATACGTCACGAGGTTCATGTACGAATGTCCGTAAACATCGTGGAGGTGCAAAGATTTGAGAAAACAAGTGCATGCGAGAGGGGAGGCCATCGACCAAGAATTGGGGGAAGGCCAAGGCCGACCAAAAGGAGTGGCCAAGGCCAATGGCCAACTCTCATGAAGGGAGGCCAAAGCCATTCCCCCCTTTCAGTGAACTTCGGGCGCGTCGACGGTAGGATTTTTGATGGGCAATGCCAAATTCAGAAGTTGCGCTACGACGAGCATGTTGCCAAAAATCGTACCCTCATGACGAACAAGGTGCAAATGTCACGTACAAAGCATACAAAGCGAAAAAGTGTGAAAAGGGAGGTGCGCGAAGGGGTGAGCCACCGGAGGAAAATGGCCAAGGCCAACCCCTCCTTGGGGCTGAGGCCGACCCCCTAGGCATGGGGAAGGCCGAGGCCGACCCCCTGGGGTTGGCCAAGGCCATTTGCCCCTTGACCCAGTTGCTCCAAGTGAGCCGTCGCCTGATGTTTTTGGTGAAAAAGTTCTCGGGTGGTTTTGGTGTGACGAACGTGCTACCGTGAGTCACATTAACGTGAAATAATCGGTGACTAAGTCGCGCGTGAGGCGTGCGAAGCAAAGAATGCACATGACTTTGGCGCGCGCACTTTAACCTGTTCGATGCGTTGAAAAATTGACCGTTGACAATGTCGACGTGTTTGCGCGAAGCGGGACCCCTAGTGGGCCATTAGGTCCGACCAAGATAGGTTGGGAACATAAGCCCCCTGCGTGTGGTGGGCGTAGAGGGGCGACCTGAGCGGGCGCCTCACGTATAAACACTTAGCAAGATTTTTGTTGTTGTTTGGCCAAAGAGTCGTTGACGTCGTCTTTGAATGACGAAGGTGAAGAGTAGATGGCTCGAGCCACCTCTTGCACCACCTGTTGAGACCTTAGAATGCTTGGGGCGTTGACATAAGGGCACGACGATGAGGCGGATGAGCATGGTTGTGGAGTCAACGTACGAGCGACGGGGGTGACGGAGATGACGTCCGGGCGACGGGGGTCGTGAAGATGATGTCCGGACGACGGGGTCGCATAGATCGCGGAGATGACGTCCGAGCGACGGGCAATGAGGGTCGCGGAGATGACGTCTGGACACTGGGCAACGGGGGTCGCAGAGATGATGTCCAGACAACGGGGGTTGCGTAGATCGCAGAGATGACGTCCGGGTGACGGGGGTCGTAGAGATGACGTCCGGGCGACGAGCGTCGCAGAGATGATGTCCAGACGACGGGGTCGCAGAGTGCCGTCCAGGCGACGGGGGTCGCGGTGCCTGGGTTTGGTGGCTGGCATTTGAACGATGAATAGAAGTAGGTGGTTTGAGCTGCCTTGTGCACCAGCTACCAAGGACGTTGATGTCAGGGACGTCATGATGAGGGGCGCGACAAAGGCGCGGTCGGACATCATGATGCGGGGGCAGTCCACTACGGGCGTAGGGGTGCGGGCAATGCAAGGCAGTCAAATGTCACAAAAAAAATTCTAAGTATAGAAAAATGAGAAAATGGGTAACGACGGGGGAAAGAAGTGCCATCCTAAAGCACGTGAAGTTTTAGCTGTAGTAAAATTGGTATGTTGATTTTTGGTTGGATAGAAAAAAAAGTTAAGTGTTGTGTAGGGTAAGTATAATGGAATATGAGAAAGAAAAAAAGTTGGGTATGAGGGGTGTTGTATTTATGAAGTAGTGTAAAATAAAATGTGTTGTGATGAGAGAGAGAGAGAGAGAGAGATTAGTAGAAGAGGGGGGAGAGGGGAGAGGAAACCCACGTGTAAGTGGGAATTTTTTTTGGTGAGAAAGGATGAGTGGGGTGAGTTAATGAGTATAAGTGAGAGAAAAAAATGTGTAAGAGTGTAAGAGGGAGGGGGATAGAATAATGAGAGTGTGATTGGAGAGAGGAGAGAGAAGGGTGAGTGAATGAAGAAGGGATAGGGGGTCGGCCTAGGGGAAGGGGGTGGGGAGGCCGAAGGGTGTGGGAATGGGGGGATGATTGGAAATGACGGGTGGAAAGAGATGTGAAGAGAAAGAATGATGTGATTAATGGGAGGGGAATGGAGAGTGAGAAATGAAAGTGAATGAAGATAGGGGAGGGGGGTCGGCCTAAGGAAAGGGGGTGGGGAGGCCGATGGGTGTGGTTGTGGGAAGGGGGGTCATTGGAAATGATAGGGGGAGAAAAATATGAAGAAAGAGTGATGTGAAAGGTGAAAATTCAATGTGAGGGAAAGAGAATGTGGGTAATGATGAGTGAAAAGGAAAAGAAGGGGGAGGGTGGGAGAAACCCACGCGAGGGTGAAAGAGAGAGGCTTTGTGTTGGGTGATGTGAGGAGGAAGAGAAAAAGTAAAAAAGTTGAAAGTGATTGAAGAGAGAAAGAAAGTAAGAGAGATAGAGGTTTGGGATAGTTACAAAAATACCCCTCCTGTTACAAAAATTGCAAGAAGACACTTGAGATTTAAAAAGTGTTATACCTGTCAATAAAACCGTCTGTTTTAACCGCGTTTGTGGTAAACGCCCTTGGAGAGCAAGTGCTACTGCTAAACAATTATTGGAAATCTGTTTTTGCCCTTATATACCTCTTTTGCAGCCAAGCCCTAATTAGGGCCGGCGCAAGAAAACAACGGGAAAGCAGGGAAATGAAGGAGAAGGGAAGGGGGAAAGGCTGGGGACTAGGGGAAGGGGAGAAGAGGGGAGAGGGAGCCGCGGTTGTCATCGGCGACGGCCGTGATAGTGCTAGGGAGAAGAATCGAAGGCTAAACCGGACACCCGTGAAGAAGACTGCGGAAAACCAAAAAAGGCTACAAAACGAAGATTTGTCGGTGACGGGACCTTTACAAATCTGCAAATTCGGAGGGAAGGGGAAAAGGCAGGGACCAAGGGAAGGGGAGAGGAGGGGAGGGGGAGTTGTGGTTGTCACCAGCGACGGCCGTGACAACGCCAGGGAGGAGAACCGAATGCCAAACCGAAAACCTGCGAAGAAGATGATCGAAAGACGAGAAAAAAGAGGCAAAACGAAGATTTGTCGGTGACGGGACCTCGACAAATCTGTACATCCGAAGCTTAGGTTAGGAAAACGTGAAGTTTGTAAAACCCCAGTTACAGGACCACGACAAATATGCAAATCCGAAGATAACAAGCCCCTCATCGGACAGGAAAACCCAAAACTGCTGAGAAGACGGCCAAAATATGGCAAACAACGAGACAGTGCCATGTTTGATTTCGTTCCTGATTTGCGTCTTTGTTGTAGATTATCTTACTTTCTTTCGATTGGTTATGGGATTTTGGTAAAAAATGACGGGTTGAGGAGAGAGATAGTGAGAATACGAGGCAATTAGATTGAATGTTAGGTTTTGACAAACAAGACCAATGTGTTTATATACAGGGGTAGTTTAGGAAATTCGTTAATTCTGTAACGGGAGTTGACGGGCGTAACACATTTTAAATCTTAGATATTTCTTGTAATTTTTGTAATGAAAGGGATCTTTTTACAATTACTTTTAATCACAAGGATATTTTATATAATTATAATTATCTCATAAAAGTAAGTCTATATTTATATTTTTACGGGGGAATTGTTGACGGATTATCCGATTCAAGCTGCATCTATAATCTTGATCCACGAACGTTTGACAATTAATTACAAGGAACACATGCACGTACTAAGCGAACCGGCTCTGAGAGCGCGCCAAGTGTACTCTCGGCGGACCCAACTTGAACGGACTAAATATCAGAAGCACAATAATTTGACACGAACTGCCATGGGGGACGAGAGTTTCGTTTCCCAACGTGTCTTCCTTGCTGCTGCATTTATCATCCAATGGACGCAATTTCCCCTCGTCCTCCTTGCTGCCACAACTTGTCATCCAATGGACGCAAATTCCCGCCGTTTGATGAAAACCGCTTCACTCCTTGCCCTATAAATTGAGCACTGGAGCAAACTACTAGTTGTTCCAATCATGGCGATCCGAAAACTAGGACGAATACCTAGCACCAGAGAGAGAGTAGAAGACACCCTCGAGGCTCACCGCAACGAGCTCGTCTCTCTCCTCTCCAGGTACACGATTTCACCACCAAATTCTGTTTAGTTGCAGAGGAATTAGAGTTCTGAGAGCGGTCATGCTGTTTTACTAGTTAGTGACTACTTTTAGCTTGTGTTTTTGTGTATGTATTGAAGGTATGTGGCTCAGGGGAAGGGGATTCTGCAGCCGCATCACTTGATCGACGAGATCGACAACGTCATCGGCGATGATGCTGCTAGACAGAAGCTCAGCGACGGTCCTTTCAGTGAAGTGCTCAAGTCCGCTCAGGTCATTCTTTGTGTTTGATGTATTATATGTTCCTGATGCTGAGATCGAGACTAACGAAACATGGAGTTGGGAGTTTATTTTTGGGATGCCGAAAAATATTAGGAGTAACTTTTCATTTACGCTAGTTTCCTATCCCTTGTTCCCAAAATAATTTTAGATATCCCGAAATAAGTGTCCTCTTTGGAAGTTAAATACTCGTTAATGCAAATTTCCAGATACCCTTTATGTGAAGCACTAGTTTCCGGTAGTGGTACAAAAGTGTTACAACGAACGTCATTAAGAAAAACACGGGTGTAGTCAAGTGGCTCTCAGATGACGATTTTTATGGGGTGGAGAGACTATTTGAATAAGCTCTTGTGGACGATTTAAAGCAAACTTGGAATTTTACGTCAGCCTTAAATTTCAGTTTCTCCAACAAATGTGTTAAAGGAGGATATATTTCTTTGCTATCTTGAACTTCTCTGTATTTCTTGAATCTCTTTGTGTTTATAACTTCTCCTTTATTTTTGGGTAATAGGAAGCCATAGTTCTCCCTCCATTTGTAGCTATAGCAGTCCGCCCGAGGCCTGGTGTTTGGGAGTACGTGCGTGTTAATGTACATGATCTCAGTGTAGACCAGTTGAGCACTTCTGAATATTTACGTTTCAAAGAAGAACTTGTAGATGGGCAGTAAGTAACTTCTAATGCCTGTGGTGTTAAGATACATATTAGCTTCAACATATTTGTTCTCCTTGATACTTATGAATATTGGTCGTTGATTTGTGCTAGGGCTAATGACAACTATGTGCTCGAGCTTGATTTTGCGCCATTCAATGCCACATTTCCTCGCCCTACGCGGTCCTCATACATTGGCAATGGGGTCCAATTCCTTAATCGTCACCTTTCTTCGATTATGTTCCGCAACAAAGATTCTTTGGAGCCATTACTTGATTTCCTCCGAGCACACAAGCATAAAGGGCAGGTCAGTTTGCTTAGATAGGTAGGCATATTTCTTTTACTGGTCATCGTGCTAATTGTAGCCTGGATACAGCATATTTTGTCCTTTTCGATTTAGTTTGGTGGCTACAATTGATCGCCATTAGCAAGTGCTATCGTCCTTTTCCGCCATGGAATTTTGGATTACTTATTCTTTTTTATTTTGGTACTTGTAACGCCCTTTCTCTGCATGATAGAATCGAGTAACACTGTCTGGACCCGAGTATCTGTTGATCCGGTTAGAGACATGCCCTGAATAAGTTTGAAGTTTAGGCATGAAATGAGATAATTTAATCTCAGGTTACGTGTTGGTACTGATGTCGAACAATTAAATACAAGCATGAAGTGAGATAATCTAATCCCAACTTATGTCTAGGTACTGATGTTGAACGATCGGATACAGAGCATATCCCGACTTGAGTTTGCTCTGGTCAAGGCGGAGGATCACCTTTCTAAGCTACCACCAGATGCACCCTATTCCGAGTTTGAATACATGTTAGCTTCTAGATCCTAATTTCAACTATGAGTCTTCAAGTGCTTCAAATTATATACTAATTATCAGCAGCATGCAGATTGCAAGGTATGGGTTTCGAGAGAGGTTGGGGAGACACTGCCGAGCGAGTTTTGCAGATGATGCATCTTCTTTCGGACATCCTTCAAGCTCCTGATCCCTCTATCTTAGAGACCTTTCTTGGTAGAATACCAATGGTGTTTAATGTTGCCATCTTATCTATACATGGATACTTTGGCCAAGCAAATGTTTTAGGTTTGCCTGACACTGGTGGCCAGGTGACGATTACTTAATCTTCTATAGTCTGGAACTGAATTTGCACTTTCCTCTTGTGTTGTTTTTATTTTCCTATAATACTTCCCCTTCCCCCCCCTCCTCCCCCCCCCCCCCCCCCCCCAAACAAAAAAACTATCACATAACTTGCAATTGCCAGCTTCTACAATTTTTTGTGAATGCCCAGATTGTATACATACTGGATCAAGTGCGTGCCTTGGAGTCTGAAATGACCCAGAGATTTAAGCAGCAAGGACTTAATGTCACCCCTAGAATTTTGATTGTAAGTATATAACTCTATAAGCTTGGTTGAGTAAACTTAGAAGTGCTAATATTAATAGCAGGCAGTTCAATCACCTCACTTCGCTTTCTGTATACTGTTATGAGTCTCCGTGTTCAGTATAGTGTGCATTTGATATTTTGAATAGGTGACCCGGCTTATACCTGATGCAAAAGGTACCTCATGCAACCAGAGGCTGGAACGAGTCAGCGGCACCGAACACACCCATATTTTGCGAGTTCCATTTAGAACTGAAAAAGGCATTCTTCATAAATGGATTTCAAGGTTTGATGTATGGCCTTATCTCGAGAAATTTGCAGAGGTAAAAGCAAGTCTAGTCGATTATACTTTTGGTTTTAAACAATGAGGAATGAGTGTTTCAACACATGGTGTATCTGGGAGCTTGTACAGCTTTAGTATGCTCTAGACTTGTTGAAATTCGAGTACACAATGGATTATTTGTCCAATGACATCCCCCCCAAAACCAAAAAAAAAAAAAAAAGAAAAAGAAAAAACCACAGACGCAAAGCGGAATCAATTTCAAGAAACTGATAAATTGTGTACCACGCGAACTAGTATAACAACCGGTAAAACTCTAATCGAGTTTGTTTATCTCAATTTCCAGAATGCCATCCATGACTGCTGCCATGCTTCACCATCTCTGCCACATTGTTATTGTGGTGCAATTCAATTAAGTGCCTCCATGTTTTTTACCCCCCTTTAAGCATCCTACCGCGTCATTGCTTTCAACTGTTTAATCAAGCACCCTGTGCACTGCTACTGAAGTCACTTCCAGGCGGCGATAATTTAGTTTATCCACTGCAAACTTACCTTTTGGCAAGATTCAGTACTGCACAACTGTCGTCGTTGCCACCTCAACCTCATCATTTCTCATTGGATTATAACTGCCACCATGGTTTTCACTAATACAACTTTTCTGAACCATAACCATTATGCTATGCTTCTTTGTGGAAAAGAATATATATATATATATATATATATATATATATATATATATAGTTGGTAATACTAGTATATCTGAAGATAGTTGTGCTTGTCATACCATCCTTAACTTGTCTACTAGCATAGTTGGCAGTCCAAGCCAAGTTGACTCTGTAGTGTGGTATGGTTAAAAGATTTTCAGCTTGACTTTAATTAGCACATTAGTCTGGGACTCATTTAACTCGTCTTTCATCACGTATTTTCCAAGTCTAGGTACTTCATGATCATTTGGATTGCTGTATAATCATTTCTTTGCTTGTGGTTTGTTATCAGGACGCGGCAGGAGAAATTGTTGCCGAGCTACAGGGTATTCCGGAGCTGATTATTGGCAATTATAGTGATGGCAATCTTGTTGCATCCTTACTAGCTTATAAGATGGGAGTTACCCAGGTAGGGTACATTACAGTTCCGTCATTTCTCAACTGCAAACTTCATTCTGCTAATAATGATTTGCACTTAAAAATTTTTGATGTGTTACAGTGCAATATTGCGCATGCCTTGGAGAAAACGAAATACCCAGATTCTGATATATATTGGGCAAAATATGAGGATAAATATCACTTCTCGTGTCAATTTACTGCCGATCTGCTGGCCATGAACAATGCAGATTTTATCATCACTAGTACATACCAAGAAATTGCAGGAACGTGAGTCTCTTACTTGTGACATACTGTGGTTATGATTTTACATGGCAGGAATGATTAGCTGCTCAAAGACGACTTTACTTATGATAATTGTCAAGAATGAGTAATTGGCATTCTTCTGCCTATGTGCAAGCATCAGATACATAAGAGCAACAGTTGCATAATTCATATGGAAGATAATCTTGCACTAGGGTTGCTAGAAAATAAACTTGCACCAAGGTGTTGCTTTAGTGACCCAATTACATACTACATCTTGTGAACAGATAAAGAAGAAAAATAGAAAGTGAAGACAGTTGTAGCGTCATTATTTTATTTTATTTATCACCATGCAGAAAGAAATGCAGCATTTGTGAATGTTTCTATCACCGCTCTTGTGGAGTTATTCTTATTGGGAGTGTAAATATTGTAAATTTGACTGCTTCATACTTGCTGACACAGATTTAGGGGTTTTTGTTAGTAGTCTTCTGACTTAAATTTAGCTGGAGAGGCCTGGAGTTGCCCTCACGGAGCAGCTCAGGGGTTTAAAATCTTGCTCTGGAAACATGTAAGTTTAGGATTATCAGGGTTAAGTTGGCATTCCAAAGACAAAGTTGATTCCATGTGACGAAGAGTAAGATGTTTACTTGAATATCTTGTTACAGGTGTATCCCCTCTATGCGGCAAGGCTATTTCGTGTTTCTAATCCTTAGTTCTGAGTTCACATTGGAGCAACTTGCCATTTCAAAAAATTCCTGTGTTTCTACAAAACTAGAATATGTAGTCCAAGTGTTATTGCAAAGGCGGATTAACACAAAATAGGAACTAGAATGACAGAAATAAAGGAAGAAAGAAAAACTCTTCGATCCACAAAGGAGGTTGTCTATTGATCAAATGCTATATCAATATGATCTTGTACATCATTTTGCCTTAACCGTGATCTTAGTTTCAATTGATGCTTCATACTCGGCAACTTTTTCCTCTCTATTTATTTTCAGCAAGACTACCTTTGGGCAGTATGAGAGCCATACAGCTTTCACTCTTCCGGGCCTGTATCGAGTTGTCCATGGTATTGATGTTTTTGACCCGAAGTTCAATATTGTGTCTCCTGGGGCAAGTATGTGCATATACTTCTCATACTCTGAAAAGGAAAAAAGGCTTACAGCTCTACATGGTTCTATAGAGAAGTTGTTGTACGACCCTGAGCAAAATGATGAGCACATGTGAGTAACTTCTTGAATTTAATTTCTTAACATTTTTACGTAAGTAGAGGTTCACAAGAAGATAATGCTTAGTTTACGTGTTTAGTTCGTTATTTATCTTCTAATGTTGTCTCTTTTTTCTTTTGTACTTGGACTTAACTTGGTTCTTTCATATTGAAAGAAATCGCGGAAATCTTATGAAAACCCAAATAACTTCCAAGATGGAAGTTATCCCATAGATGCTGTATTGAATCTCCTTATTACGAATCAGCCTATTTCAAGAGAGTTGAAGCTAATGTTGGGGAAACTTGATTTAGATTTGATTCTGCTCTGCTTCAAAAACCTCTACAGCAGTGAATTTTTGTTGGCCTAAGATTGAAAGTAATTTTTGGGTAACGGATAGCACCGAGTTACTGATATGCTTGTTTGTTTGACTAAATGCAGTGGTACTTTGAGTGATCATTCAAAGCCCATCATCTTTTCCATGGCAAGGCTGGATCGGGTGAAAAACATCACGGGGTTGGTAGAGAGCTACGGTAAAAACACCAAGCTGAGGGAACTTGCAAACCTAGTTGTGGTGGCTGGTTACAATGATGTGAAAATGTCCAATGACAGGGAAGAAATTGCAGAAATTGAGAAGATGCATGGTCTTATGAAGACGTACAACTTGGATGGCCAGTTGCGCTGGATATCTGCCCAAACTAATCCAGCACGCAATGGGGAGCTCTATCGCTACATAGCTGACAAGAGGGGCATCTTTGTTCAGGTATAGTTCAATTTCTTTTTTTCCTTCTTGTTCAATTAGCTTTTCTATATTAACGTTTGGTTTTCTTATCTCAGCCTGCTTTTTACGAAGCTTTTGGACTAACAGTGGTGGAGGCCATGACATGTGGCCTACCAACTTTTGCCACTTGTCATGGTGGTCCAAAAGAGATTATTGAAGATGGTGTATCAGGTTTCCATATTGATCCATTCCATCCTGATAAGGCTGCTGCTCTTATGGCTGAATTTTTCCAGCGGTGCACGGAGGATACAAGTTACTGGGAAAAGATCTCCGAAGCAGGGCTTCAAAGGATCCAAGAAAGGTTTGTCTTTCTTCCTTGATTCAAATACTTTATGTATTAGTGAGTCTCACTGGGATCCCTGTTGTATCTTAGGTATACATGGAAGATCTACTCTGAACGTCTCATGACATTGGCCGGAGTTTACAGTTTCTGGAAGTACGTTTCAAAACTGGAGAGGCGTGAAATTAGGCGCTATCTCGAGATGTTTTACATTCTCAAGTTCCGTGATTTGGTAAGCCCTGAAACCTTTTCTATTATATATCTTGTCTACTACAGCATTAACTGTTTACACTCTTGGATGATATCAAGTTTAATTGATTGGACATCTGATTTTGGCTGCTCTCGCTGTTTCAGGTAAAATCTGTTCCTGCGGCTGTTGATGATGAACCTTAAATGATGTGCTCAAGCAACCTTGTCTACGCTTCAGCACACCCCTTCCACTTTTTACGGTATTGATCAACCTTAATAAAGTTCAGTTTGTAGGAAGGTGTGTATGTAGTATGTTATTGCAGTTGTATGGCTCCAACAAAGAAATTGCTTCCCCTTCAGACTTATGTACGAATCTTCAACCATGTCCAGAATTCTAGTGACCTTTTCTGATGTATATTCTGGTTGCCCTGCAATTTTACGTAATAAAGCTCCAGGGAACTTGTTTGCACCACAATATTTCACCACAATATCTTAGTAAATGGCATTTACTTTTTATTATTTTTGAAGAAATAATAGAAGATTCAAGAAGTGAAAGGAATCCATTTATGTAAATGTCCCTATTGATAAGGGATAAGTGTGGTTGATTACTTATTAGTGAGTAGTTTGTCTTGTAATGGTAGTTATTTTTTACAAAGCCTCTATTATATATAGTGGGTTAAAGAAGAAGCAGAAAACATCATCAGACAATCATCAACCAAACAAATCAAGACTTGAAGTTTTTTTTTCTTTTCTTCTGTTTAGAGGCTTTTGCTGCCATCGACAAGAAGTTCAGTTTTCAGACTTGAAAACATTGTTGTGTAGCCATTTATAATTAAGCAATTGAAAGCTCTCTGTCATATATGGGGGCGCAATCGTTCCACTTTCTACTCGTTTTATTTTTCATTTTCAGAGAAGTTTTCAGGCCCTAGGGGCAAAAAAGATCTCATACTTTTAATCGTTCGTGTTGTGGGGTGGATAGATCGATTGTGAGTTTGTGCAGCAGTGCAAACATTGGTACGTTCGGTGGGACACTTTGTATCTGAAAGTGGAAAATCTCAACAATATGTTTCCAAGCAATTCTTTAGAATTTCAGGCCTAATCTGAAGAATTAAGGGTCGAGATTTCTGAGTAAATTTGACGAAATGCCGTACTTTGACGTCATTATTGCCTAGAAATTTTAAATTATTGTCTCTTTTATTGCCTAGAAATTTTAAATTATTGTCTCTTTTATTTTATATGAAATCGACAGTGGATGATTTAATAGAATTTTGGTATTATGATCTAATGGATTACATTGATGCAAACCATTGTCAGTTTATTCTACCATTGATTTTGGTAGATACTTCTAATGAATTACATTGGTTTGAAAACGATATTAAAACCTTGATGGGAGTAGATTATCCATCTTTTTTGGAAGATGTACAAGATGAATTAAAAGAATGCTCAGTTTTAATTCATAGAGTAAGGTGGATGAGGAAGAAAGCAGAATTATTCTTTTCCACTCTCACTGAAGTTGAAAAGTTACAAAGTAGTAGTCATTATTTGACCATTACAGATGAGATGATGCCAAACATGGCTGAAACAAGACAATATTTAAAAGATGGTGCAACCAATTCATGGTTAGTAAAAATAACACGACTACCTATCAAGAAGAGTCGTTGCACAATAAGTGTTAATTTCAAATAATTCAAGTAAGTTATTCGATGGATTGTGTGAAAAGTGCTTATTGTGGGGAAATCATTTGAATGCATTGATACAACTGGCTGAAACTTACATCAAAAGTGGTGTAAGTGCTTTTTGTAAAATCGATATCGTACAAAAAATGGCAGAAAAAGTTGAACAACTATGTCCACTCTCATATGGGATTGTATGTCAAAAGGAGATTTGATCGAAATGGCTGGGACGTAAATTTGCAAGCCTATTTTGGTTGAAAGCAACAAAATCCCTTTTTATGCGCCTTGTATAGCGAGTCAACCGTGACTATCAATTCAAAACTCCCCACTGTTAGTGAGTTTGAAGCTTTTTTGACACCATAAAAAATGATAAAGAACATGTATTTTGGGAGCCAATTGATGTTACATTTTTTGAAGAAAGGTACCCTATTTGAGTTTGTGGAGCACACTAAAGTAGAATATTAATTCAATAGTTATCCAGAACTGCAAATATAGTTAAATATTATTTGTTTTATTTTTTTTCATGCATGTTGAATTAAGAAATGTTCAATCGATTGGCATATCAGTAGAAATTCTATATGTTGATTTGGTTAGTAGCTTGACAAAAAATGGTTATGGTTTGTTTAGTGGCTTGCTAACTTGGTCATTGACACTGGTATATGGAGAGTAAAAGTCAATTGATGGCTAATAGATGGCGAAAATGCAAGCCTATCGATCGTAGAAGCCTATTGATCGTGAAATACTATCAATCGTGAAAGACTATCGATCGTGAAAGTTTATCGATCGTGAAAGGCTATATATCGATAGTGAAAGTCTATCGATGTGAGAAAATACTTTCCCTTTAAAAGACACGACTCTTGGCAATTTTCAAGTATTCAATTGCTTGAGCCATGGAATAATGTTTGCACCATAAATATTTTTTTTCACTAATAAGTTCACTTTGATTAAATGTCACTATATGGCATTTACTTTTTATTATTTCTGAAGAGATAATGGAAGATTCAAGAAGTGAAAGAAACTAACTTCTAAAAATGTGTTAAGGGATAAGTGTGGTTGGTTACTTATTAGTGAAAGTGAGTGATTTATCTCTAAGTGGGTAGTTTGTCTTGTAGTTGTAGTTATTTTCTATAAAGCCTCTAGTATATATAGTAAGTCAAAGAAGAAGCACAAGACATCATCAGACAATCATCAACCAAATAAATCAAGGCTTGAAGTCTTTTTCTTTCTTTTGTTTAGAGGCTTTTGCTGCCATCGATAGGAAGTTCGGTTTCCACACTTGGAATCATTGCTGTGTAAACATTCATAATCAATCAATCGAAGGTTCTCTTTGTCATATATGGGCGCGCAATCGTTCTTTTTTTTACTCTCGTTTTCATTTTCTATTTTCAGATAAATCCCCAGGCCCTAGGGGTAAAAAAAATCTCACACTTTTAATCGATTGTGCCGCGGGTGTATAAATAGATTGTGAGTTTGTGCAGTAGCGCAAACAAAACTTCTTACAAGGAGTGGTTCCAATCTTAATTTATCATACGTACTTATCAGAATTCGTTACATCGTACTAGTGGCCGGTAGGTTAGTAAAAGCTCAAGTAGAGAAAGGTACTTGATGTTCACTTAGCCTGTGGAGTGGATTACCGAGGTTCAAACTATCGATTATGCGCATTCTAGTAAATAAAGCTACGCGACATAAAATAATTATTCCTACCCAAACATCATAAGATTGAATCACGAACCAGGGGCATTCTAAATCCAACACGTTTGTACATGCTAGGCTCGACGTATGAATCACCAGCTGAATCATGCTCTCGGCGTTTTCATTTTCTTGTGTTGGCTGTAACAATTTAATTTTGTAGTTCTCTTGACGTCAAAGGATCACCGACGTAACCAAGTTTTACATCCACTTTGTTAATATATCTATCATATGGATAGTTGAAACTTGAAAGAAACAAGAATAAAAGCCCATTGGACGGACACATTGTCGCCAAAAATGGGACACTTGACCTCTCTCCAGTGTCTCTCACTGCTAAACAATTGGTATGATCAGTATCATTACCAATCAATAAATTGTTAACCATTTAATATATTACGGAAAGTCACGGTTGTCTCTTAGATGGTTTAATGTGCTTATGAAGAATGGTATCATAGTTGAAGGCCAGGAAGGCAACGGTAGTGATGACAATCATCGTACCCCCTCTTTCGAAGTAGCAGTGGTTTAGTTGAAAGGCTAGGAAGGTAGCGACGCTGCAGAGGGAGGGGGGACAAAGGGTTCGTGAAGGGCGAAAGAAAGGTAGGAGAGAGAGAGAGAGAGAGAGGCATGCAAGGAAGATGAGGAAGGATAGGGGGAAGGTCCGGAAGGCGATAGCCCCTAAAGGGAGGGGACAGATGATTTAGGGTTAAAGGCAAAAGGACGGGGATGGAAAGAGGGATAGGGAGGCAGAGAAGAAGAGGGAGATATGAAAGGTCAGGAAGGAGGTGACTTTACACAGAGAGAGAGAGGGGGACAGATGGTTTAGGGTGAAGGGTGAGAGGACGAGGATGCCAAGAGGCTGAGGGAGGCGGAGAAGTATGGAGTAATGGAAGGTTAGGAAGGTAACGACATCGCAAGATGAGGGGGTCAGAGGGGTTGGTTTGGAGTATAGGGCAAGAGGATGGGATGGCGAGGAGGTAGAGGGAGGTGGAAAAGATGAGGAAGGGGAGGTGGAAAGGTTAGGAAGGCGACGGCGCTGTAGAGGAAGGGATCGAAAGGTTTGGGGTGGAGGGATAATGGATAGAGTGGATGGATTGCCATGTTAGATTCCCTAGAAACCGTGCACGTGCATGGAAGTTTCTTTTTTGCCTTAAAAGTATAAAATTACAAATTTAACCCTCAACTTAACTGAAAAACAGATAGAGGGATAATGACTAGACGTAGTATAAGGACAATTCAAGAATTAGGAGTACAAGGACGTACTTAAAAAATGAGTAATTATACCAATGTTCTGTAGTTAGGATAAAACTATGGTCAATTACACAAAGTTTGAAAAGGTAACAAACCACGACCAAAGACATAAAATTAGTGTTAACGGTGTCCATCCAGTGTTGACTTGTTAAAAAATGAATAAAACAGTTCTCTAATTCCCCCCCCCCCTCTCTATTCCCTACAACTCCAAACATTACCACGACATCACCATCACATCATCCCAATATCACCAACCATAACCACCCTTTTTTCCCTTCAACTCCAAACATTACCATGGCATCACCATCGCATCCTCCTAATATCACCAACCATAACCACCACCCCACGCCCAACATCCAGCCACCGCCAAACCCGTCATAAACTATCAAACAACCATCATCACAACATCAATCAACCACCGTAGAACCATCATACAACAAATCGCACCACCATAAAGTTGATCTACATCGCCAACATCCAACAACAACCGACCACCAATTATACATAGCAAACCACCCACCAATCGACACCAATAATCCAGTCATTATAAAACCCACCACCACCATCGAACAACCACCACCATAGCACCAGTCAACCATCGCATCAATACACGATCGCTTACTACCGTCACAACAACACTGCCATCTCATGCGTCCAAGCTTCATCATCATCTGGTAGCGACGGTACCACAATAATCCCATGTCAAGAGTCTTGATGGAGAGAAGAAAAGAAAGATGGGTTTTGATAATAAAAAAAAAATTTAACGAATCATTATGCAAATCTCAGTGCCCCGTGTCGATGGTGCTGCGAGACGGGTTCTTGAAGAAGAGAGACAAAGAGATGATAGTTGAATAAAGTCTTCTAAATTATGGGCAATAAAGTCATTTTATAAAAATTGTTAAGACATTTAACTATTCCGTTTAGTCAACGGATACTATTACTAGTTATCAAAAATAACTGGCACGAGTGTAATTTTGTCCTAATCCCAACAACTGGCATTTTTAAATCCTTTGAAAAAAAATCGGGTAAGTACAAAGGTGAAAAATAGAATTATCAATCAATACTATGGTTGGAGGTATTTTGCTCAAGGCCAAAAAAGAAAGGGAAAAAAAAATATACTGGCTGTACTCGAGACATCTGGGTACTGGGCCGTAGGAATGTCTTCCGGTTTCTTGCAATTCCGCTTCCCACATTAATTAGGTTTTGGACTCATTCGAGTCACAGGCATCACAACCCTTACAGAAGGGGCAGAGTAAGCAGGACACCCCAAAGTCCAAACTCCAGTTGCTTCTGCACTTCTGCCATATCCGACACAAATTGCCATTCGCAGCTTTTCTGACCACGTGACACCCCCCCCCCCCCCCCCCCCCCACAAGTCTCACATGTTAAAAAGCCATTTTTCTCCCCCCTCCTACCTCAACGGTCAAATGTTTGGCCCCACACCAACGGTATAATATTCACAAGTAGTACTGATTTGTTGGCACATGGAGCCCTTCGTTTCCTAGCATCTAGTTGGGACAAATCAGAACTGAGCAAAGCGCAAGAAGACATGTTACAAGCCCCAAAGCTGCACCAAAACAAAACATACTCGAATGGCAACTCAATGACCAATGACAGTAGGAGCAGCATTTCTTTATAAACGCCGTTTTGGGCACGAAGGCCATACATTTGCACCATTAATGACATGACATAGCTAGTGACTGAAGTCATTCGATACACACTATATGGGGTTGGGGTTATCTATGAAACCTTGACAACTGGGCACAAGGTTCTGGGCTCGAGCCTCACTTAGGTTCTCGACCCCTACACACAATCCGAGGAAAGAAAATCCTTACTAAAAAGATAAAAGAGTCTTCTTCATACTTGGTAACTAAAGCCTAACACAACTACTAGTTAATTAATGTATCGGCCTGCTGCTACTCAGAGCTGGCCAAACGAGTGAGCGAGATAGGCCAAGGCCCCGACGAGGGGCGCGTTGATGTAGGTAGCCGGCTCGGACTGATAGTAATCCGACCGTTGATCTGGGAAGCGATCGTGCTGGTCGGGCCCGCCAATCACAGCACCCACCAAGATGTTGGGGTTCGGGGAAGAGGATTTCATGATGCTGAAGCCAGAAGAGCATTGGATCTTTGCTGGGTGAGCCGCGATGGACGGCAGAGATGATCCCCTGTGGTGTATCCTCTGTGGGTACCTAGTACCGTATCCCACCATGTAGGACATTTTCAGGGGATTGTCTCCTAGCAGGTAGTCCACCTGTTAATACATCCCAATTTGGCGCGTCATACGAGTGACTTAATTAATGAACAAAACAGTAATCCAGCATTAACTTCTGGGAAAATGGGGAATGTGTTCGGGTGTGATATAATTGTAACCTGCAAATTATGTACCTGTTTCTTGGCAATGGTTCGGAGCCTCTTCGGAGTAACAATTGCTCCCCCGCAATTGACCACCTTGCGGGCGGAGGTTAAGTACTTGGCATAGGTTACCAGCAGGAAAGAGGTGGAGGTCACGTACTGCATGTTGCTGTCGTCCATCTTAAACAGAAGCCCACCTGCAAAATTATGATGACGTGGTTACTCATCACCAGAAATCACTTGATACAGTATATACTAATATCTTCAAAGTAGTGCAAGAGAGAGAGGACCTGGGGTGTACTGGGCTTGAGAAGACCCAGGTATGAGAGAACAGATGTAATTGTCTGCATGGCCCTTGTAATCGTGGAGGGACTGGACCTTTTGGACAAGAAATGTCTGAGAAAAATAAACCAATAAGTCTTGATGAGGCTTTGACAAAAACTAACAAGGGTCTTAAATTGGGGGATCAATTAGTGATGAGTGTGACCTTGGAAACAAGAATTCTAGCACCAACATGCTTGTTATCCCACCCAAACGTATTGTCACTCTCGTCAGCTCCAAGGGTCTGTCCGTTCACTTGGATGTAGTTGAGATATGTTGGGTTCTTAGTGGCCTTATGCAACCAAGCAGCACCCCATAAAAGCTCATCCTTCAAAATTTAAAATAGAGATCAACATTAAGGTAAAGGACCCATCAAACAAAGACGAACAACAAGAAACAGGGGAGTATGTAAGTAGACCAGAGCATCTTCTTACCTGATATCCAGAATAAGAGCAGTAGAAGGGGCACACAAAGCTTTTCAAGGCATTGCTATACGTACCTCTGTACTTATCAGCAAATTCAAACACCTGTACCAGGTAACAGTTTTCTCAGGTTTCAGCAAATTCAAACTACCCAAGATTACTCTGCACATCGTGACCATAAGTAAACTGAAGAGAAATGTACCCTCACGGCCCTTCTGACTAGGAGCTTGGAGTAGGTTGGGTCAATTCTCCTGAAAACCAGTGAGGCAGCAGCAAGAGCAGCTGCAGTTTCAGCTGCAACCTCGGAACCGGGAGTATTTCTGTCTATCTTCAACACACTTCTTGGTGTGTCCATGTCTTCTGGTCTCTCCCAGCAAGCATGGTCCTTGTTTGCATCACCCACCTACGTTTTTATGAACTTTATATTGTCTGTTGACAAACTGAAAACAGATCTACAGAAAAACGTGGGTTGGAATTAGACGGACCTGAACATAGATAGTATCTGGTTGGGCAGTAGCTTTGAGAAGGTAGTCAGTAGCCCATCGGATGGCTTCTCTTGCATTCCCCAGCTCACCTTTCATCAAACCACCAAACTCAATCACACTCCACGACAGCATTGTGGTGGTGAAGGCCATGGGAAACCCAAACTTCACATTGTCCCCTGCATCATAATACCCTCCGACCAAATCAACCTGCATTGTCAATTTCACCCCCAAATTAGCAAACCCGTTTGAAATCATATATATGAACTAAGAAAGCAAACCGACACTAAAATAGCTCCACTATCTGATGAGGTTACAATACATACGTGCATGGCAGAGCCATCAGAGAGACCAGAGTCTCTCCTCCAAGTCATCCTCTGGTTAGGAGGGAGCTTCCCTGACCTCTGCCCCTCGAAGAACAGAATAGACTTGGTGAGGGCATCTCTGTAGTTATGAGAGGCAACTCCACGGTTGGGGTGGTGGCGGAGTGGCAGGTAGGCATTGCAGAGAAGGAGAGAGGAAGTGAAGGAAAAGAGAACAAGGATCAGGAGAGAGGAAGAAACAGAGGAAGCCATTTGGGTCTGCTTTACCCAACTAACCAACGGATAACTTACCTGCAAAAAAGCCCCGGAGACAAGAAAGGAGTGTTGTTCTACTCTGTATTTATAAAGCAAAAGCCGCTGTCTCACTGTAATGTCCAGCTTGGTTACAATAATTAAGCGCACCATCCCACAGCGTACTTTGGATTTTGGTAATTAATTTTACTCATATTGACGGGGGGAACTTTTGTTAACTGGTTTTGTTGACTGCAAGCAGTGTATCTGTTGCTTTGATTTGTTAAGATGTCAATTCGGGACGATTGCCCAAAAGATCAACTGAGCCAAGGACATCGGGGGTTGCATTGGTCGCAAATGTGACTCCTCACGTGAAATTTCATATCAAATGAATAATGTTTACACAGAAATTCACTAACTTGTTTTTGGCACAAAGAAATTCACTAGCTTGTGCAGTAGGATAAGTGCATTTATTCAGTAAGCCCTTCCTGGTCATCAACGTTTCCTTTAGTCCAACTGCAAAAAGTATTACATCCTAGTACCAGAAAGTGTGCTCTTTGGGCAGACCTCGCAAAAACTGGCCCGTACCCGCTCAAAAAATCGGGTACGGGTACACAAAGCTATACCTATTAAAATTTTACTCATACCCGGATTGGACCCATAAATCCCGGTCTGGGTACGGATTATCTGGGTTACCCGAGTTCTGGGCTATATATATGGTATTTTTACGGTTTGTGACACTTAGGTTACACTTCTCACACTCAATTCTCATCCTCATCTCAACTCTCTGTCGCGCCGCCTCTCTCTCTCTCTCTCTCTCTCAAGAAAACAATCGACGCCTACACCGATCTTTCTCACCCTCACTCATTCAAGAACCACCACAGATTGACGGTCGCGACGCCTCATCGCGACCTCTCTCTCTCTCTCTCTGTCTCTCACACACATATCGACAGCTCCAACACCTCCACGCCCTCACAGCCCTACAGATCCTCTGTCGAGGACCTATCTCTCTATCCGTCATCAACGATCGATGCCCCACCAATCGACGGCCGTTTCAGCTCCATCGTCCCAAATCTTTGATGTTCGACAATATCACCAGGAAGGCCCTCAGTGCACAGATTTTTCGGATTAATTTTTAATGTAATGTAATTTTTAATGAGATGAAAACTATCTGTGATGTACCCTTTAATGTATTTTCGGATATGTGTGGCTATGTCCATTATTGAGTCTTCTGTTGAATTGTTGGTATTGATCAGGAGATCAGTTGCCACTGTGACATGCTATTTGATTGGTTATTATTTTGTGCATTTTCTTTCTTTTATTTTGAGTTTTGTGAAATTTAAACTACTTTTAACAACACGAAAATGTGCTAGGGAAAAATAATAATAAAATTGTTCAACTTAAGTATCAGGAAAATATTTATATAAAAAAATTGAACTTACCCGGCAGGTGTTACCCGGTATGTGCGAGTAGGGTATGGTTATAGAAAAAGGCCACCCCGAAAAATTTATGTATATATATATTTTTTTACCCGAACCGATTTTATCCGGATCCGGCCGGATATTATCCGGACCGACGGGTATGCCCGTTTGTCATGTCTATCTTTGAGTTTGCTTTGCTTGCTTGCTTGCTTGGTTTGAAAGAATGTCCAGCATACCGTGTACTACAACCAATCCAGTCTACCAGTGCTATGGGCTAACCTCTACTCGTCCCTCCTCGGTCACTTGGTAACTCTTTTAGGACATTTTAGGGCCAAAAGTCACCGCTTGACAGATTGGGATGGTAACGGGGGGTTCGTCACCAGGTAAAAATCTAGCAAGTTCACATATTAAGTTTATAATTTATTTCCGTACAAGGGCGCATGATTGATGGGAGAGTGAGGGTGAGGGGGATTGGATTTTTCCCATCCAAAAGTCTTTTTTTTTCCTGGTCATCTTGTTGTGATCCGTTATTAGTTTACTGCAAGTTCACATATATGTTCTTGGCAATTTTTTAGATTTTAAAAAAAACCAGACTATCCAAAAATTGTTAAGTAAAGGACAAGTAAACTTTATCTCAAAAAGAGAAAAAGAAAATTGGGTCGGCTTATAGTAATTGTGAGTGTGTCAATAGACGGAGAGTAAATGTTGTTCTTATTTTACGTGCTTGAACGAGTTATACAATATAGAATAATGACAATGTAACGTGATCTTTTTTTCATTTATTTTGTGGAGTCAGGTAATCAATTTTTTAATTAATCGATAATAGCAAGTACTATGGATTAACACAGGTAATTTAACTGCATTCCCACTTCCGGGGAATAGGAGGGTTCATAGAACAGCATAATGGAGAGTTTTGCAGAGCCTGGCTGTCGGATAAAGGCGATGAATACGAGCATGGGTTTGACGCTGGATTCTCAAGGCAAAAGTCACAAGCAGGTCAAAAAAGGGACCATGACTATATGCATCTGCAGATGGAGCTAGCTCTTGAATCAAGAACAGGGATGGGGTTCAGTTCAAGGAAGCTTTGTGGTACCAATCCTTGCTCCACTTGGTACCAAGATCACCCCATCCTGTCAGAATCTCATTCCATGTGTTCCGATCAGAACTCCATCTCCACTGCTTGGTCCTTATCCCTTCTATTCAATGCAAGCAATATCAAACCAAGATGTTTCATTGCGCCATATTGGCTATGCCATAAGCTCCGTCTACATCTCTCAAGAGAAGAACTGTTAAGCAAACTAGGTAAAAGCTCTAGGTCCAACAGTAAAGTTGCACTGCACAGTCAAAAAAGTGTCTTCCTAGGCATGGATAGAATCAGCTTTTCATAATTGTTTATTCTCGTATCGAGAATGACAGGGGAGGAAGCTCTGTTGGCAAAACCAGACTGGTCCGTGAACCAAACTGACACGAAAAAGGGAGCCACAGAATATAAAGCAGCGAGAAGAATGGCCTCGTTGGGAACTATGCACCATTCTAAACCGAAAACCCTTTGAATATAGGCCTAGAATAATGATCTGGTTGCACATTAGCGAGGTTTAATAACAGAAAAGCACATCAAAAGATGCAACTTTAGGGTCAGAAAGGCTATGCCCCAGTAGTAGACCATGTACGCATGTTCGTTGGACTGGTCAGCTTCATCATGTCATGTGCTCTTCTGATCCATACCCTATTCCCCTCACATGGCAGAAATGCATGCATCCATGCTTTTTCTTGTTCTCTCGGTGCCACTCTGGGCTAGGACCTCTTAGCGTTCCCCACCTCCCTTGGATCCTCTGTGGTTATGATTCTTCTCTTTTTATTTGATCAATTGAAGGTAAATGTATGCACTTTTGATTTTCTCAAAAAATATGAGTCACATAAAATAAGGCGACTAAGTTGACAAATAGAACTATACCATGTTGTAATTAAAAAAGATGTTCATTTCTATGCAAGGTGAGGAGGGTCACAAGAAGAGACGTGGGATAGCAATAGGATTTCAAATTGCTACCAAGCTTAAAAGAAAACACTTTTAACATATCCTTATGCAACAACATTGGAGAGTAGAGGCAGAGGTGCCGGTCTCATCGCTGCTGTCTCTACCAACCATCCTTATTGTGAGAACCCTAACTCTAGAATTTATCCGGTGATTTCAGATTTTATTATATTACTATTTTACCTTGATTGATAATGTTTGTCCCTTACAATTAAGAGCAATGAGCATTGGCAGTTTTGAACGGCGAGAAGAATTGTTCTATCTCCTTATCAGACCTTTACAACTTAACATATGGCTTTTGTACATAAGTGCGACACCATTTATTATCTTATTTGTTCTATTATATTTTTGTTGGTAAACCTTGGCAGCTCGCTTATGCAGTTATGCCAAAGTAATCCTTGCATGGACTAGTCGTTTTCTTGGGCTGCTAGCAGAGTTATGGTAAGAGTGATCGATGATTGGGCCTGTAATACGGTTCATAAGCTGAACGTGGCCACGGGCGGTACGTGAGTGAAGGGGCCATCAGCTTCTGGGTGAATATTTAAGGCGTTTCAGAGGTAAGTATCGGCAGTTTTGAACCGTGGGATAGTAAAAACATTTCATTTCGTTATCAAACGTTTTGCAATAATACAATTAAAATGAATCGAACGAAAAGTGTCTAGCACGCTTGATTAACAAATATTACTGAAATGTTTTGCTATTTACCAAGAAAAAGAATCAATGGAGAACACTCGGTGTCTTTCGTAGACGCCCTTCTCGGTCATTTTTTCTTTGGTACATCCATCCATAATCAAACCAAAACACCAAGGCATGGCACATTTTCGGGCCTAAAAAAATGAGTTTTACACGCAGTTGAGAAGATATTTATCTCGGGCCAACCCATTGCCTGGCCGGGCTGGATCAGGTCAATACTAACCTTTTGAAAATTTTGCATATGAACCCACCCATCCCAACCCATGGACGGGCCTAAACACTTCATTAAGTTGAACGTGGCCATGGACCGTACGTTAAGAGGCCATCGACTTGCGGGCGCAATAGAAGTCGTTTGTGGGGAATGGGGTTGTGTTCGTTTTGCATAGCCCAAACTCATTAAGTAGCCATTTATCAGTAATTTTGGGACATGGCCCGTGGCGTTACCGTGCAGATCACAAAGCTCTTTGATGAGGTGATGGGCCAGGTTTTGCGCGAAAGCATATCCTAAGCCCGTCATATCTTTTCTGGATAAGATGGAGATTCAAGTGCAATAAATTAGATTATTATATCCAAAATTTGGTACTGTTTAAATAAAGCATTAAGCATGCCTACCTTAGGTTTTGAACCTAACTTCGTCACTGAATAAAGCATTTTAATATTTGAAAATACTGAGCAATTTACAGTGTGTGCATACAGAAGAAGATACATGCCCCACCAAACATATTCGATCTTCATGTAAAGGTGGTGTTCATTATATCCTCGACTCGATATTTTTGAAAATCTTTTTTTGAGACCGATGTTGAAAATCTGTATTGATGTACCAATTTGTCAAATATTAGTTCGGTTGGTGTAGTTGAGATGTAGATATTGCTTGTCATCTGAGAATAAATTTAGATTCAGCACGAAGATTGATATGTTCAATGTGTCAAATCTAGACAGACGCAAACCAAGAGAAGAGGCGCAGCCTGTGTTATTGTGGTACTGAGGTTTTGAAGGATTGGGCAATGTGTTCAATGGTCTTCCCATTGGGAGCGAGAGTACCAACCTCATACCAGCTATGAACATTGGAGGATTAGAGAATAGTCAAGATCTAGATTTAGCAAGATACTTTAAAGAGAAGAGCATGTGGAGGCCTCTCTTCCTCGAGTGGACTAAGACACTCCAATTAAGGGTAACTTCCGTCCTTACTCTCGAGTTGGTTGACTGAGATGGTGGCTAGTTGACTGATAGGGTGGAAAAGGTTGCGTTCCAGATTATAAATTCATTCCAGCGAAGCAAAGTTTGCACATGTAAAGAGGCCGGCTTCGGATTGTCTCATTTGAGTCGCGTATTCTTGAACCAATGAGTTGACTTTAGATAACAAAAAAAGAGATGCAAAGGTGGCGTACCCGTTAACCCCTTTTACTTCTTTCCTTGTTTTCCTTTTCTCCTAAATTCTGACATGTACCTGCAGTATTGGTGAAAGATTGAGACGGGTTGTTATCTTCCTGTGATTTCTTGTAAGAACTGATAACCAACACATACAAACGGTGACCTAATCTCAACAAAATTAAGATATGGCAGAGTGAAAACGGGCTATATATAAATCGAAAGGAAGGTGATTAATCAACTCATTCGTACAGCAGCAAGCCAAGAACTCATATCAGCAGTTCAGTTCAGCTCAGCTCGTCAAACCAAGATAGTATGGAATGCCAGTGGTGTTTAGCCACTCACCTCCCTGTATAAAACTCCCTACGGTAAACTGAAGTGCCTCGGTGGAGCTATTAATAACTCGATAACCAGGCCAAGTCACTCTAGAACTCGTGTTTGAACCAGGTCCCCTGTTCATGTACTCCCCATAGTACAAAGTACTTAATGCAAAATCACCAGACCACTCTAGCCATCCGGCAGGATCAATTAGGTCTCCTATGTTCGACCGCATAAAAACCGTGCGCGAATACTCCTTCCACGGGCGGCCTAGGTACGATTGAAAAGACGATTGTACCGGAATCAATTCCGAGCCTGCAGCAACTTTGCAGTTCAATATCGAAATCCCCGTGTTCTGATTAGGGTCTTCTCTTCCTTGTGCGGTGAAAATGTTTTTCTGGTTCGCGTCTGGCTTACGAGCATATAAGTTGCAGTCTTGAAAGACAACGGCTGCATTGCCAAAAATGAAGTCGATGGTACCATAAACGTCGCACTGGCGATAAAACTGTCGAAGGGAGTGGACGTATAGCGTGTCTTGGTAGCCAACGAAGCTGCACTGGTAGAACGCTGAGAGGTCTGAGCCGCTCCTTAGGGCTACCGCTTGGTGTTTGCTAGCTCCGGCGTAGTTTTCAAATGTGATGCCTTTGGCTATGAATCCATTGCCTACCACAGCTGCAAGTCACGAGCACAAAAACATGGGGTTTAGATGGTGTTACAGTGCCAACGTCGTTGAAAAAGGATATGAAATCTGTAAATCTGGGGTTTGGTTACAAGGAAGCCAATTACATTAGAAAACATTGTATGGTGCTGAACAATGGTTCTGAAAATTTAAAACCGTTGATATATCTTAACCCTGCATCCTATCACGTCAGTCCTCCTCATTCAACGGTCCTATACAGTCGTGATCAATGATCCAAAACCATGCATGTAGTTACAACACATATATATTGTGTATTTGCAACCCTAGCCTGTTTCTCTGACTAATGGATGTCCAATTCTATGCCTTCAAATGTTTGTCTCCGCCTTAAATTATCTCTATAAAGGTAAATATTTTGTCATTGTTGCACCTTTAGTGGCTAACGAAGGATATAAAAAAGCATAATATGACATGAAAAATACACCGACCCCTTTTGACTATAGGTCCATGCACACCACCTTTCTTTTACAGAATTATCTCCAATATGTTATTATATACGGTACTAACTAAAATTTTATTTGTTAAATATTTTGAAGAACAAACTTTGGCTCCTATTAGGGCCGTAAGAATCTTCCTCCAACCTCTTGCAGAATAAATAATTAATAGTCACTAAATCTTTCTAGTAACTTTTCTTCTAACACTTTCAGTGACAATTATTAACAATAATTTTTTTAGCGTCACATAAAAGTCACTAAAAATATTTAACGACGATTAATTATTATTATACACGGAATATCTTCATGCGAATGAGATATCACCAAATATTTTCTTATTTTGAAACCTTAAGAATATAGTGGTGGGTACAAACATCTTATTTTCACATGAATCTTCGATCCTATATATATATATATATATATATATATATATATATATATATATATATATATATATATATATAACACGTATAGGGATATCAATCAAAGTCAAGGCCCTAGAAAAGACCAGCATTCTTTTATACACGTTAGCCCACGTCTGAGTCGCTACTCACTGTCACGTGCTGGATTTGTCTGTTGCTATTCATATTTTATTCCCTCCATCCACAGTTCCAAATCAAAGCAAAAGGGGTCCCACATTTCCACATCTCGGTAACGACAAAATCGTTATCTTCGGACATACTATGAGATAGTACGAAAATCCGAGTGGCTCGGTCCCAAAAAGGAAAAATAAAACTGTACATTTTTCTTGAAATTGAAGCAGAAAAAGCCATATTTAGATGTTACTTTCTATTATTTGAACTCAATAAATACCAATATATAGAATAATATCTAGGGAAATCTAGAAATAGCGACAAAAATAAAGTTTATGACATATACGCGCCTGTCTCGATTCTTGGGAGGAAAAAAAAAGGAAAGTCAAGGGTATTTGTAAAAGGAAAGCGGGACCCATTACCACGTGAACTTGGATTGAATTAAGTGCCTCGGGGGCTGGCATTTATGGCGAAATGTGCTGGCCGGAGCATTATTTTTGGTATTAAGCATGCCTATTAAACTCAAAACTCTATCTTATCTTACTGACATGGCTAAGCGGTACTTAACATGCAACTGTAGTAGCATCGGCTAGAGGAAACCCAGATTAGGACATTATTGAGCAAGACGCGGCCAAAGGATGTCGGTTACTTGCCCTTCTAAAATCACCGACACCCCCATCAACTTTTGAATTCGTATCACCCACAATAATAGACCCTCGTTGCTCTCTGATATATGAGCGAGACATCATAAGTGCTTTGAAGAATTTATCTATGGTGTTCTTGTACATTTTTTCTATGACTTAGTACTTTCGATCCAAAGTCATACACCACGTCAAAATCAAAATAGTGAACAAACTATTCACGGAAATAATTTTGAGCTTGCTAATTTTCATAAAAGTCTTGTCGATCATGTATGTAACTCAAAACTTCCGAAGTTTATAACTTATTTCATAATTATCAAAGCTGAAGTGCAACAGTCATCGCGCCACTGAATAAGGTGCTTCAATCGATTTCCGTTCAAGTGATAGCCTAGACTAGAGTTACAGCAGGGCCGGACGGAACCACTACGAACTGGACAAGTTTGCGCGATCCGGACCAAACCGGACAGTTGACTCGTTGATTTGGGAGGTCTAGTTTAAGAGACATGTACAAACCCGCAAGGACAGCTCCATGTTTTTGTTGTAAAGAGACCATATTTATTATAGTTTTCCTAAAACATTTGATTTAACTATGTTTTCTCATTTTTGCAGTATTTAATTATAAATCAAGTTCAAGTTCCGGTCAAATCAGTGAATTCGCACCTTCTCGTGCCTTCGCAGATTCAATGTCAAATTCAATTGATAATTATAATTGTCAGGTCTCATGTAGATTATACATAAGATTTAAGATTGATTCTTATACTAGGTGGGTTCTCTTATTCTTGAGCATATTTTTTGGATTGAATTGGATGTCAAGTCTCACATTAACTATACATAAGATTTGAGATTTGATTCTCATATATAATGGGCTTTTCTTATCCGACTCTCAAGCATACTTTTAAATTGGACCAAGCAATAACAATAATTATGATTCATTTAGTTCAAGTGAAACGAAGTCTTTAGAGGGTTAAGAACGGCTCCACAAAGTTCAAACAATAACATTAGTTAAGGGTTCTAACCAAGATCATTAAGATCTTCATCACAAGGGAACAATCTTTTCCGCTCACGGACTGTACTTACGAGGCTTAAACTCAAGCCGAAAGGCCGCCATAGCCGGCAAAAGTAAACTACTACTACTACTACCATTAATCAATGCCAAAAATAAGCACAACCGTGCTTAAGTTTGGCATAAACACCGAAACTAATCTTGATGTACGATCCCGTGACACTAAAGTTCTCCAACCCGGCAACATATCTACGTTATTTATTTACTGGTGACGGCGACACTCACCTGGTCCCGCATCAAATCACAATGCCAATCAATCTGGATAAAACAAATCAATTTACTTAAAAATGCCGAGTGAAGAGATAAACTCACCGACGGTAGCAGAGCGGAAAGTAGTCCACCCGTCGACGACATTCCGGTTACCCTTCACCAGCGTCTTTCCGATCCCATCTCCGACGAACATCAGCATGGTCTTCTTACTTACCACCTCCACATTCTCGTAATACGCCCCAGCTTTTATGTATATCACGTATCTAGTCGCACTAGAGTTGGGGGCCGCCGCCACCGCCTCTCCTATCGTTGTGAAGTTCCCGCTGCCGTCCTTCGCCACCAGCAGATCGTACTTGGTTGCGTTCCCGGCCACCTGCAGCAACCTCCTGTCTTTCCTCGTCAGCCACGTTGGAAACCCGCCCTTCACTTTCCCGTACTCCGGGAACACCTCACCTTCACCCTTGGGCGACTTTTTGCGGTTGAGCTTCTTGAGCATGGCAAGGGAGTTGCTCACGTGGCGAGAAATCCGCCGTAGACTCTTCTCGATGCGCCTGCGTACCTTCGTCTTGCTGTACGCGAAGCCGTCGAGGCAAGTGTATTGGTTGGTCATCGCGCCACTGAATAAGGTCTGCAAGGTTTCGTAGTTCTTGGTGGCGGATTTGTTGGAGGAGAGATCGAAGATGGCTGTTCTCAGCTCGGCTATGGTTTCACTGAAGAGCTCCAGGCAGTCGTCGAGGGCCAGCTTGTCGCGTGGCTCCAGCTCTGGCAACTTCTTGCGGAGAAAGGTGCAGTTTGAAGCGGACTCCCGCACCTGCCCCACCGTCAGGTTGACCGAGGCGGATATAATTTCCAGCAGCGTTTTCGAACGCAGATCTGGGAATGTGGCGATGGTTGAAACGCAGAGTTCTGGGTATAACGTGCCCTCGCATGTTGAGTGGGCAACTTGGATGTGTTGTTGGAAATGTAGTTTTGGTGTTTCTGGCTCCCTGGTTCCTCGGAGATGGGTATAGGGAAGTGAGAAAAGTGTGAGGAGGATGAGGGCTGAGAAAGGCAAAAGAGTGAGCAGCATTTTGGTTCTGCTTGGTCTTTTGAGAGGACTCTAAAAGGTCAGAAGAGACTTTGGCTTTGGAAGAGGCGGAGAGTGTAAATATATAGGCAATAGTACCGGTGTAGACTGAGTATTTCGGTTGTTGATGGGTGATAAATGGCAGTGGATTGGATATGGTCTTAGATCTCGCACACTGCAAGACTGGAAAAGGACTTAAATGGAGCTTGGGCCTACTGGCAGTGGACCAGCAGGCTGCTTAAAGAGGTTTTTGCTGGTTCACTGATTAGTTAAAAGGTTGGCAGTGGAGGCTTATCAGTGTTTATTACAAGCCGATTTGTTGTTAAAAGGAAAGAGGATCGTTAAGACGTCACTCTATACACTCGGGCATTTAATTCCTTATAATTTGCATGCCCTTTCTTACTTGCGTGTAAGACTCTAGGTAATTCGAGCAATTCTTTATCAAAAAAATTCGTTCAGATTCGTTGATATAATATACGAATCAAATATGAATCAAATATTATAATTTTTTTATTAAATGAATCGAGCATAAACATTTTAAAATATTCATGAATGTGTTGTGTTCGTAAACAGTTCGTCTAGATAATAATTTAATTATAATACATTCAGAACTCAAAAGTCATATAACTTAATTATCACATTTAAAGCTAAAGTGACTAATAATAGGAAGCTTAATTATCACATTTTTAATTTCAGGAAAGTGAAAAATAGTTACATCATAGTGGGCCAAATTCAATAAACTCAGGTCCATGATGGAAATTTGGGCTAAAAGAAAAGGGCCATTTCAAGTTCCTATTTGCTATATCCAACCCCTCCTCTCAAGCAAAGTGAATTGACAACACAAAATGGACATATCGCAAAATGCCAAGGTAACGGGGGCTCAGAAAAGTTTGAATTACATTTCGTGCCTTTGAAGTTTGAAACTGAAGGTGGTCTCAAACATTGCACGAGAACAATAATGAGACAAACATAAAATGTTAACAAGAAGCCCATCACCGACAACGGCGTGCACATCCCATTTAGCCTCTTCGTCTCGAATTTATAAGTTTTGGACCATGTACACAACACCACAAATGTTTTTATAAGGTGGAGATCAACGTGATAATTTAGCGGTACATGTCTATCTTTAATGACGGTCACACATTCGAATTGTGCTAAAAACTAAATGGGTGGCGTTGCCATGCAGACGTTTGCATATGGGGACGAGTGACAGAGCCTGTAAAAAGGCTCTAACAACTCCAATCTAACTTCTTCGGCTTTCGGTTATGTTTCTATCACTGTAAAAGCCGATGCATTTTCAACACCGACGGGCAACATCATCTTCGGCCACCGTTACAACCGTGAGACCATAACATCTCTTTCTCTCTACTTCAATCTTTTTCCGAAAAAGAACGAGGTGTTCAAAAAAATATCTCACCGACGAGATTCAGAGTCACGTTTAAAACCGTGGGTGGGGATTTTGTTCCATGCAGACAACGGGAACATTAGTTCATTGGGTCTCTGAAAATACGGTGATTTTCGGTATGACGCCTTCCATGAGAATGCCGGTTCGATGGAGAGAAGCAAAGAATCTGGCGCTATAAAAAAAACTCGGCAATCGCAAAAGGGTAGCCGGCCATGAGAACGAGGGCAGTATAGTCCTGCAATAAATTTTGGGTGAAAAGCTCATATTTAATCTAATGATCATTTCTAAGCTAGCTTCAATCCACATATTGAGAGACTTGTTCGCATGTGCAAACCGTCGTTCCATGACGATGCCCAAATCAAAAAAGGGCATTCTTGCATTTACTCATACAAGATTCAAGGGCTTTACTTACAAGTGCTCGTTATTCGACGCAATTGGAAGTATCTGAAATAATCAAACTCAAAACTTAAAATAAAAATATTATGAGTTTTTGTTGGAGTATTTTAATAAAAATAAAAATACTAATGCTTATTTTGAAGTCATAGTTTAGTTTTATGTCCTCCAAAATTGGGTCTTTACAAAAAAGATTAAACGTGCCTCTTAACATTATTGTTTAACCCACCTTTTTATTGGTGCATAATTGTGGTTGAAGTGCCTCATTATATTATTTATGATGGACTATAACACCTTATTATAACTTTTGTTTTAGTATCATTTCAATAAATTTTAATGACTTTTAATTGAATTTCATGACCTTTTTTGTAACCTATGTTTTAACCGAACTTAAATGGTCATGAGTTACAAACTTAAAGCCACTATATATACCCCAAGTGGATGGTTTTTGTTTTCCTAGTGTAGCTATAGGCACTTAGTACAAGTTGGTACCATATTTTGTAAAAGATATCTTATTGCCTTCTTTCTTTTCATAAAAAGCCAACTTAATACACTAATATCAATTTGTCTTTTTTTGTCGTTGCCATATCTTTTTCTATAATTTGTTGAAATAGTGTCTCTATTATATTGACAATATTGTATAGCAAAGTTATTTGTTGGGCAAAGGATGGGGCAAAGAAGAGTGTTGGGTGAAGTTTTCCGCTTCATTCGATTATGCAGAATTCAAGTGAAGCAACAATTTTAAACTGGACTGTTATACCTTGGAGGCGACGTATCAATACCCTACAGCACCGATAAATATTCAAAAGGGCGTGAATTGTCTCAAAGAGAGCTATTTAGTCCGCGTCTCAACCCAATGCCATTAGATAATATTTTTTTAATTGACTAAGAAATAACCCTCACGGGCAAAATTATAGAAGCCTTTCATTTGCTTCTCTTCTATGGAAGTTTGAAAGTGTTCAGAGAAGATCCTTTAAGCCTTTTATGGCTATATCATTAGGTACACATAAAGCAGCCTTTTTCGAAGATAGAGAGGTGAATGCAGTTTTGGTTCACTTAGCTAACGGAGGCAAATGGTTATATTTTGCTTTTAAAGTTTATTTCATTTATGTGCACACTAACAATTATTTTTCTTGATTTTTGTTTTAATATTAGTGACAACAGTTTTAGCCGCTGAAAATCATTTTGCCTTTTGTGGTTGGCTTTTTCTAATATGTGTGCAACCTAAGAAAAACCACTTTATAGGAGTATTCTGTATATTTTGTACTTGATATATATATATATATATATATATATATATATATATATATATATACACAGACACACACACTGGACCAAAAGAAAATACATATCAAAACAATATTCGTCACTCGGCCCATGTGTAACTAAACAACATACGTTTTGCAATCATGACTCATGACTATATTCGCTCCTCAAACCTGCTCCTCTTGATCTAAAGGCGGCGCTGGCATTTACTATGAGCAGAGTTGTAACCCATCGGTTTATGTATGACGTACTTTTAATTCTGAGCTGAATTCTTGCGCATCTTCTTTCAAAAGTTTCATTTTGGACTAGAATAATCGAATTAATATTGGCAGGAAATCCGTTCGGTGCTATATTAGCAATAAATACCACCAACAATGTGTCATATACGGAGTATATCACTAGAGGTGTTACTAAATCTTAAGAGGCCGTCAAAAGAAACTATATTAAGGACAGCTGTACAAAGGTTCTTCACCGACATTTGTACATCATTGTTAATTACTTGATAGATGACACCACGGATAATGACATTTAAAGTATTTTTAACAGTAATGAATTATTGTGCCATACATGATGCCCCTACAAAAATGAAGTTAATAATATGATTTTTTTTATATCAAATTTGGTCTTTAAACACATTTTGACTATATTTTTTTTAATACATTTCAAATGGCCCCGTGTACAAAAATAAAGTAGTAGCTAAGGTAAAATTTGTTTTAAAAACCAAGCATGATATATAAGTGTTTAAAATGTGAAACTCAAATATGTCCGTTAAAGTGGTTATTACTACTTATTTTTTTATGTCATGATTTAAGAATTTTTTTAGAAAGACACATGTCATCATTTTAATTAAAAATTATTTATGCAACACCAAAAGACATATTCTCATTATATATAGTACTTGTCACGATGAAACACGCGATACGTGTGCAAAATAAAGTTAATAAAATAAACTTTGTTAAAAATAATCAAGCATCAAGTATGGGTAGTTGTTTACTACTTAGATTTTTATTTTGTGTCATTTTTGAACAATTTACGTGTTATACCAAACTTGAACTTTAAAATATATTATAAGTAAATTTTAAATTATCAAAAGCAAACATGTCTTTATATGTAGTTATTTACTTTATTTGTATATTTTATTTTGTGTCACTTTTTAAAAGTTTTAAATTATGAAAAGAGGTCTTATATCAAGATGAGTATTATCCTTATATATAGTATAGATAGTTAGATTACGAATCACTAACCGAGCATTTTAAGGCTTAATGTCACCAATCTACTTCTGTGTCGTGGATTTCTTAAAGAGCTTGTTTCGGCCAATGTTGAGACTAAGGAAGGCCCTAGATAGCAAACCGTGTGCACTCATCCTAGCTCAAGAACCACCTGGATTCTCTTGTGTCCTGTTTTCTTTGAGTGAATTATTTTCTCAAAGTTGTCGCTTTCACTTATGTTCTGCGTCTTTTTTTGTAGGAATGAGACTAGAAGTTTGGGACCCAATTTGAAGCTAATATGTAGAGCAAGGATATCAAAATTAATTAGCTCCACTTCTTTTAAAAAAAAATTTTGGTCCCCATTGGAGAAAATGAAAGAACTCCATTTTCTTGTCATTTCTAGGGAAGAAAGGAAACGTATGGGGTCACACGCTTTGCACAAAGAACCAAGGACATGCCTTAGCGCCCTGCCCTTAAATCAAACTCAAAGTCCCTACGTACTATCCTAGGATATTAATGTTTACGCGTAAAAGGACTTAAGACTTGAACAATCTAGTCATCTAGTGCAAGTTCCTGGCAAAAGTTTACAATCAAAATTTTACGTCAAGACAAGTTAAGTGAAGAAATAGCAACTCCCCCAGCTAAGAGATTGGGCACAAATGCGGGAACCAGCTGTGACTTGTCCAGCTTTGGTGCTTTCTGCACAGACCTCAGATCCGTGTAGATTAACTCAGAGAATAGAGGCTAAAGTCCAAACTGCATCTATCCCCACTTGCCTATCTTTCAGGTTTACCTACTTCATATTCTTCACGGATATGAGAAACGTGACGAAGAAATTATTGTATTTGAACCAGGCAAAAGTCATATTAATTGACATGAATGATCCTTAAAGGTCTCATTGCGCAATTTGCTTGCGGCCGGGTTGGAGAGAACTTCCAACAACCCTGTTTTTAGCAACAAAAGCTCTTCACCATGAGTTCTTTAGTGATATTTTCAGTGCTGCACTTATATATTTTAATTGTCCATGAAGCTTCAGTAGATATTCTGCAAACACATTTTATTTTACGACATATTTGGATTGCTGAAATTGAAGGTTATTGAGATCGACCTTTTGCATGCATGCAACGCGACGAATAACTCTTGATGAGTCGATCTGTGTGGATCACAAGGAAATTAAATCTGCAGGCCTGCAATAATGTCATAGCTCCAATGTCCAAGTTTGACACCACGCTGTGATCTAAGATTTCTATTCACGCATAGATAAGCCTTTGAATTCCAAACATCAAGCTACTAAAAAAATGGAGTAGTTGCGAGTTCTGGCAATATTGACTTTGTTAGGCAAAGTCACAGCGTGAATAACTCACAGCGAGAGTTCACTAGTTTAATTGCACCGACTTTATTGAACAACGATTAATTGCAGCTTAATTGTATGAGAAAGGTTGTAGCCTCTTTTATACGACTAGGACTCAGTATTCTTGAGTTGATTTTAAACTAGCTAAGGAACCCGTGCAATGTACTGGGTGTTCTCTAATTTCTTAAATATTGTCTAATATTTATTTCTATAGATATTTTATAACTGTTAATTTTCTTAATTTTTTGAAAATATTTTTTAAAATGTGTTTTTATAGATTATTTATAACTGTTATTGTTTGAACTGCAGGTAAGAAATTTACTATATAGAAGATTGGTTTTGAATAAAACTTTTGAAAAATTAGTATTATAAAAGCATACCTTAGCAACAAAGGTAAAATGCATGATTTAATATGATCAGTTTTTACTCACAAATAAGATGTGAACGTTACAATTAAAAGAAAACCGTTTTACAGACTTAGGATGCCTTTTCATTAACATTTCGCGACGACATATGGAAACAATCCCGTATAACTATTTAATTGAATTTTATCTTTTTAGTTTAATATTTGGAGTTTTGTAGATATAATCGCTATTATGTATCAATGATATATCTGTAACCAATATGATTTAAAAAAGTCAGTTATTTGTATTATCACTTTCGATTTTTTGTGAGTTTAATATAGTAAAAAGTGTTATAACTTATTTACTGGAAGTGTATATGAACCTCAATCTTCCTATAAACATAAATGTCAAATTCACTCACCTTCTTTCTTTATGAGAAATTTTTTGTGTGTGTTATTTGTCCCGTGCATAATGAAAAGGAAAAATAGCATTGAAAGTTTTTCTATCTATACATAACTTATTAAAGTTTTGATAACGTGACTTTAATGAAAATACCATTGGAATATTAGATTAGTCTAGCTAGGTGCTAGAGAGTGGTTAACCACAAAAACATCGTCTTGCCTAGAAAATTTTTTATTTACTGTAATGCTTCGAATTTTCGGAGCGTTAATATCAATTAAACAAAGTCAGAAAACCTCAAAAACTCCAAAAGTCTCCCAAAACAGGTTATTCAGAGTATCTAAAAAGGAAACCTCCAAGTTACATAATTAGGTGTCAAATATGCTTAAAACAGTAATTTAATCCTCAACTACTCTTACAGGAAGTTCCAAATTAAATATTCAAATCCAAATATTTCCTCTTATTATAATTTCTATAAATAATCAAAAGAA